>MUZH01004007.1:0-35322 GCA_003012965.1 Juglanconis oblonga | reverse complement strand
GGGTTGTTATTCGGTAAGGGGAGTTCGGCTTACTATTCTAGTATAGAGTATCGAAAGAGGGATATTATAGATCTTAATAGCGGCTCGATAGCTTAGTTTTAGGTCGGATCTAAGAGCTTTAATAGCTAAAATAATTCGTACTTTAGTTAATTAGACTCGTATTGCTAGTTATAGAAAAAAATAGGTCTAAAGTCGGGTATAGCGTTTTAAGTAGAAAGTGTCCCGGGTACTAATATGTCCCGGGTACTAATGATCCACGTTATTATAAATATATAACTTATTAGAGTAGAAATAAATATTATATTTAGCTTTACCTTATAATAAGAGAGAGAAGATATAGTCTCTAATCCTTATATAAAGTCTAAATATATATTTTAGGTATATATAACTATACCTAATCCTAGTCTGCTAGCTATAATAGCTAATACTAGAGTCCCTAACTATGCCTCGTGTATAGCTGCAATACTAGTTATTGTAATAATAAATCTATTATAGATTAAGGTTCTATATAGATATATTAACGGCCTAAGAGAATAATAACTACTTATATAAATTTTTATATAATTAATTTTTAGTTATAGTAGTACTAACTACTATATATTTAACTAGCTAATAACTACTATATAATGTATTTAGAACTCTGGGAAATTACTCGTATGCAATCTATAAACGCTAACTGGACCTATAGGTAAACTATAGGTAATACGTAAGTTTATAGGTAGTTTATATATCCTGACCTATATCCTAAACCTTAATTTAAAACTAATTACTTGCTACTTAGTTTTAAGCCTTATCCTTTCTCTTTAATTTGCATATAAGAAGTATTCGAGATATTTCTTAGAGAACTTTCAACTAGATATAGAAATGAGCAGTTCAGGTATTACTTAAATACCTACCTATAGCTAATGAAATTATGCTTTAGGTAATAGATTTATATCCTAGCGCGGGTTACCTATGGGTTCCTATAGGTGGGTAGCTCCTAGGTCTACCTCTACCCGCTATATCCTAAACTACCTAGATAGTATTATTAGGCCAGCAACTATAATAAGGAGATCCGCCCGGATTTCTCTATTTATGCCCTATCGTCCCTTTATCTCTCCTGCCACTACTATAGTAGCCTTATCGACATACTCTATAACACCTATATTGCCGATAAGCCGCTTAATGCTTAAGGTTACCCTAACCGGCCCGAATCGCGCTCCAAGATGGTCGGGACAGCCGCTAAGAGCCAGAAATCGCCGCTAGTATGAATCCAAACCTGCTAGGGCCTAGCAGAACCGTTGTCGCTGCCTACGTTAGCGAGAACTAGTTTCGTGGGCAGACGTGCGCGTAAGATGCGTACCTACAGACCTCGGCGCTAGTGGATATAGACAGGCAGGGCCCAAGTGAGGAGTTTGGTGAAGCGCAACAGGCGTAGGTGGAGGGGGAATCGCTTGCGAGGCTGAGGAACGCTATTACCACGGATCCAGATTTGCAGGCGAAGGCGAAGGCGACGGCAAAACCATGGCGATAGCGAGGGAAATATTCAAAAGCCAGTGCGTGCACTGGTTACAGACCTATATGGTACCTATATTTTCCCCACATATGGGAACAGCCGGCCGCATACGCATTAGGGAGCACTTGGTTAGTGGGCGGGTGGGCTATGATGAGCGGCTGGGATGCTAGCCTCATGCGCCCGGACCGATTGTGGGCACCGAACGTGCTGGACGGGATTATGCAGGTGGCTGAGCTTGGACTGAACACAGACAGGTGATAGAACCTGGATGTTCGATTAACATCCTGAGCTCTCAGCAATATGCTTTGAGTCAATCCGTGATAATTTATGGACTGAATCTCAGCGGATCTACAGTCTCCCAGACCCCCCCCCTCTTACAATCCTGGCCTGGATTCCTGATACTACCAGATGAGGGGTTAATTCACGACCTTCCACTGTGATCCATAATGAAGATCTTAGTATAACGCTAGAAAACTCTGCCTGGGAGAGAGGGGGGGGGGGTTTCGTCACTATAGCATTGGCCAGCCTTTCTTAGTTCCGCAGACGACGTATAAATGTCAGCAGCTTCTACTTCCGTTCCCATGCTGAAACTTCGGTCTTTCCTACCAAAGTCGATTAATAATGCGTTGATGATGAGTGCTCGATGAAGCCTACTGCTAATACATAAAGACTCAAGAAGCCTGTGTGTAAAGGATAAATGCTACTGAGACGAGAAGTCGTAACTCGACTGTCCGTCGATGATGAGATCTCAAGGAATCCCAATCCTAAAGCACAGCATCATGAATCCTGTGTGTAAGGGGTAGCTTCAAAAACTACTGAGACGATAAGGCGTTTGTATACTGGCCTACTTGGGTTGAGTCGCAAGCGATGTACCTACGGTCACCACTTAAACATTTTCCACACCACCCCCTGTCCCTGAAATCCACATCACTCGAGATTCCAGCATAACTCCAGTTTCATGATACTCTCGCTCGAAGTTCACTCGTGCGAATTTCATTCTGATGCTGCCCTCCGATCGCACGGGGATCCATCACAAAGGACCCGTCACTGCGAGTCGGACGGTGAAGAAAACAAACATTCGCATGATGTTCTTCCTGACATATTTTTCGACAAGTATAAAACACCACAAACAGTCCACAATCCCATACTCTCATAACCTTCCGTTCCTGAATTTAGTTTCGATTCACTGCCACAGCGCATCATGACATTGGATTTGCAAACGCTGTCTTCCCATGCCTCCCATCGTCATTCGATATCACAAGTCATATCAACTTCCAGTGTCATAAAACTAAGATACCCTCTGCCTCATGCCAGTGGCACGCCTCATGACAGCTTCTTTCCACATCTCATGCTTTGACCATTCCCTGCGCTACACCAAGAACCTTAATATGCCAATCTTGGACCACCAAGAGATCCGTCAAGCACAAACATGGTTTCTGCGACAAGTCACTTTGGTCAAGAAGATCATAGCCAAAGGATATGAAAAGGCCAGGGAGACGTACGGTAATTTTTCTCTTGTTGGGTGTTCTTCATGCTGATCAGTGACTTGTACACTGGGAATTTGGCAAGGACAAAATTATCATCAGGTGGCGTTTCAGATGGTGGTCTGCTTGTCAAGCTTGGACATCTTGTGCGGTGTGGTAGTGGCGTTCTCTTGGTTGAAGATGATCGGTATCTATCTACACCGAGACCGACACTCGTAGTACCTGGGTTGGAGAGATCCGATGATGGCTGCATTATATGTGGTTGGCAGGTGGATGCAGGTGTCTACCCCTGTATTTTTTGATGAGACGAGTTCTTCTTGTGCAATGGTCATGGCAGACGGCAGTGTGGTTGACAGATGGCAGTGTGGTTGCCTTACGGTTTACGTAGGTTGGCGGTAGTGTAAGGCAGATAAGATATTAGTGCCGGAGAGTTAAGGACTAACATCGACATCAACGGTGAGCATCAAAGGCCAGCTGAAATAACACGAAGTTTCTCAATGACGTCTGCCAGCAGCTGTTGAAGACTACTGAGACGTCATGGTGCCAAACAGAAACTGAGAACCACAGTATGAGGAGTGCAGTGGAAAAGAAATCAGAAAAAACAGTAATGCTGGTGATGCTTTGCAAAGGAATGGAACGCATGTCGAACCCTGTGAAAGCAAAGATGAATCAAGTGATGAATCAGGTGGTTCTATCGTAAATCACGTCAAATATTGAGGAAAGGAATAGGTAGAAGAAGTGAAGGAAGATCGGAACCAGGGAACGGAGGATTGAGGATGGATATCCCAAGTCAAGCGTCTTGGTGATTTCCACTCGTGCTTGAAGCAACTACGATGTACGTTCTGGGAGGCGAGCCTTCTTGCAGGCTGGGCGCAGCCACGAATAACATAGCACACGGAAAAGACTGGGAAGTAATAGGTGGTGAGTCCGGAACAAAGATACCGGTCCCTTCGATACATCCACAGCGGTTTCCTCTTCACCGGCCCAGGGCCTATCCATCCAGCAGACTATACCTACACAGATACCCCTGGAATGTTGACACTGGTGTATCCTTGAAGATATGTGCATCATCGCATGCTCCTCTTTTGAAGTCCTCAAGATTGAATAACCTCTCAAGCGTCATCTCGTGGTCCTAGCAGTGGATGGTAGGGATATCTATGATACCCAAAGCATGGTTCGGCTCCAATGGAAAACTGTCCCGAGTCTAGGTCGTAGCCGTGCTTGATAGTAAATCAAAACCAGCCTTCGAACTACAAAATTTCATCCCCAAGCACGTGGAACTTATGATAGGACCATAGTAACTCCCAGAAGCGCTTGCAAGGTCTATGCCGTTGTACTGGCGGAACAACAGCCCAATACTAGCCCCTCACGTAGTTGCTGCTGGTGACCAATCATGCTCGCCATGCTGCATTTTTTGAGCATCAAATATCAATGGGCGCTGAGAACAAAGAGTGCTATTTCTCCCGCTCCAGATGGTAATAGTCTGTTATGTTGAACACAATGGGATCCTTCTCAAGCCATCAGTCTCTGTTGTTATCGCCCAATACTAACAACTGATGCTCGTCTTGTAGAAAGGCTACACAGTGGTATATGCGTTATTGAACCAGAAGGCAAGTAAGCTTGTTTCTATTTTCGAATTGCACTCCAATTGATGTAGTTAATTATGTAAAAGTTGTAGTCGCACACTGGTGCCGGCCTAAAAACATCCAACGGCACTCTTGGGAACAGGCACAATGGGTGAAAATTAGGCTGAAATGGGAAATTAGGTAACTGGGGATACATACAGCATAGGCAACCTAACTCAAGGGCCACTAGCTGTACCTGGGTTGTGGCCCACACAATTTTGGTGCCGTAGTCCATTCCAGAATTTTAGTACTGGAGGAACTTGCCTCACGTTTCCAGTAGCCTGACGCACCGGTCAAGAATGGCTGAGATCCCAATAAGTATCCCCATCCTTCGCCGGACTTGCTGTTTGTACCTACCTAGAATAGATCATGCACAGCAATATTGCTGGCCCTGTTGCTGTGATCTGTTGACGAACTTTGTATTCCCGACCCGACACCTCGGAGCGCGGCACCTATATCCGACCCTAAGGGCATATTTCCCGCGCTAAATTCCGTTTAACAGATACGTCAGACCGGTTTCAGAGTTTAAAATTAGGCTAAATGGCTTGAACTACTATTGCGGGGTGAAATAAACTCCCAGCACCTGTATCTACCACTGCTACAGAGGTAAAGCAACACACACGATTAAGGTTCAACATGTCGTCGACCGAAACGAACGGAAACATGCCAGTTGGGACTGGAAGCCTTCAACCCCGAATGCTCATTAACGGCCAGGTGAGGCAGAGCCCGAGGGTACATAGTGTGCTCGATTGCTAATCAGATTGACCAGTTGGTGGAGGCTTCCGATGGCAAGACGTTCCCTCTCTACAACCCAGCGACTACAGAAAAAGTAACGGATGGTAAGTCTCCATGCTCTAAGATCTCCGGCAGTCGATGATAATCCCCACAGTTCCCGAGGCCTCAGAAGATGACACCAACGCAGCCGTGGCGGCAGCGAAGGCGGCATTCCCGGCCTGGTCGGAGCTGGATCCAGCCCAGCGTGGTGGGTATCTCAAGAAGCTCGCAGCTCTGATCCTGAAACACAATGAGGAACTGGCAATTCTGGAGGCCCAGGCCATGGGAAAGCCCGTGAGCAAGTTTTATGACGCCTTCGTCGCTGGGGCGACTTACGAGCACTACGCCGAAGCCTGTACGTCCTTGCCCTCACCAGAATACACCTCGAGACACTCCTTATGCCACTCCCTCGGTCAGTTTCTTTCACGGATTCCGTTAACGCAAAGTTGCCAGGGGGTCATATGCAAGGGACCACCAGCCTGAATACCCCAGGCCACTTGAGCATGACCATTCGGCAGCCGTTCGGTGTCGTTGCGGCGATTATCCCCTGGAACTACCCGTTGGTATTCTTCTCGGGCAAGACGGCGCCGGCTTTGATCGCTGGCAATACCGTTGTGCTTAAGTCAAGCGAGAAGTCACCCCTTGCCTCAGCCAAGGTGGCGGAACTCATCAAGGAGGCGGGCTTCCCACCGGGCGTTTTCAATATTATATCCGGGCATGGAAGCCCAAGCGGTGCCGTGCTTTCGTCGCACATGGACGTCCGTGTCCTGAGCTTTACTGGCTCCGGCCGCACGGGCAGATTAATCCAGGAGGCAGCGGCGAAGTCGAATCTGAAGAAGGTCATCCTTGAGTTGGGCGGAAAGTCGCCTGCACTAATTTTTGAGGATGCCAATATTGAAAAGGCAGTCGTGGATACGAGCGATTCGATCCAGGCCAACTCAGGTCAGGTTTGCATGGCGAGTAGCAGAGTCTACGTGCAGAAGAGCGTGGCGCCGAAGTTCATCGAAGCATTTCAGAAGCAGTTTGGATCTGCCAAGGTCGGAGATCCGTTGCAGAAAGAGACGAATCATGGACCGCAAGCAGACGATGCTCAGTACGGTACTGTCTTGTCATATATCGAGGAGGGCAAGAAGGCAGGCGGATCCCTAGCCATGGGCGGGAAAGGAAAGTTGGACAGTTTGAAGGGATACTTTGTCGAGCCGACTGTTTTCGTCAATACTCCTGAGGATTCGAAGTTCATGAAGGAGGAAATCTTTGGGCCCGTGGTCAACATCAATACATTCGAAACCGAAGATGAGGCCATCAAGCTGGCAAACGATACTGAATTTGGTCTGTACGCTTCCGTCTACACCAAAGACCTTGATCGCGCTGTGAGAGTCGCCAAAGCACTCGAGAGCGGATACGTGGGGGTGAATGTCACGAGTCCAAATACAGCGAGGGACATGCCCTTCGGGGGATACAAGGCTAGTGGACAAGGTCGCGAAGGATGGTTGCACAGCCTGGACAATTTTTTGGAGATCAAGACGGTTCTCATTCAACTGGAGTCTAAATAACCAACTTGGACGAAGGTGAAATCTTTAATGGAAATCAGGTCTTGACATGACTGGATACTGTGCTGGGTGTAGGTAGCTTGGGTTGCGGTCTCCTCTATCATCCAATTTCTCAACAGATAACACAATTCTGATTTGTCGGCTCTGATCTAATCCGTACTTCATGTTGTGAGGGCAGGCTGCACCGTCTCGGCGTGCTCCACGTATGGCTGCTCATCTCCCGCCGCAGTGCCGTTTGTCCGCAGGTGCTTCTTGAAGATGTCGTCGAAAACATCTTCGGCGTGGGTCTCGGCGTCGTGAAAATGAATCCAGTCCTCTTGAGGCAAGGCAATGCTGGTGGGATCCTCTCTGACCTTGTTCCAATCCGTCTTGTGCCACATGTCACGAGTAGTTTCGCCTGTTTTCTGGACGTTCTTGACACGTTCGTATCTGCAATGTCCAGTCAGTATGTACATATACTTGGGCGTCGCAGTCGGAGAATAGTGAGTGGTACCTGATCTCCTCGTGCGTCTTGAGGGCGGCCTGAACATTTTTCTTCCCGGCCCGACGAAGGCATACTGCAAAAGTAACACCATCCTCCATCGCTTGAGTTGCCCCTTGCGCCGATGTCGGCAAAAACGGATGCGCTGAATCTCCCAAGAGCAAGATTCTGCGCTTCCTGCTGACCCATGTTGGCAGAGGATCGCGATACACGAGTTTCCAGTCGACCAACGAAGGAGTCTTCTCAACGATAGCTCTGCACGTAGGATCCCAGCCTTCGAGCACCCGGAAGACCTCTTCGAGTTTGCCAGGGAAAGACCACGACTCATCAATATCGTGCTCATCTTTGTGAGTCAGGACCCAACAACAGTCAGATCCGTCCTTGATCGTGGAGAAAAGGAAGTGTACATCCGGACCAATCCAGCCGTTGAACGTGTCGCCATTCTCGCAGAACTCCTTGGTCCGCGGGTCTCTGATCATATCAGTGTTGGGGAACCTGTGCTCTCCGTAAGTCTTGATACAGAGAAATCCGTAGACTATTGCTCGCACGAAGGGTCACTCACCATGCCCTCCAAACTGCGTATCCGCTGCTCTTGGGCTTGTCCTCATATCCAAGCACGAGCTCCCTGGCTTTGGAACGTACGCCGTCCGCGCCAACGACCACATCCGCCACGACTCTGGCTCCATTCTTCAGAACGATACCGGCATGGTCGTCCTCTTCGAAGTACTCTGTCACATTCTGGCCCAGGTGAATCGGAATTCCCAGCTCATTTTCCGCATGGTCAAACACAACCTGATGTAGCTCTCCTCTATGACCATTAAACACTGGTGTCTCCGGGTTCGTCTCCGGTGTCTTCTGATGGAACATGACCTCGCCCGTGTCCCATTTGTGAATTCGGAAGCCGTACTCCCTCAGATCGATACTGAGCCTCCGCAAGCGGTCCGCAATTTGACCGGGTTGCTTTCCCCATCGATAGAAGATACGGCCGCCATTGGAACCAAAGGATATGATGTCGCCCAGCACCTTGAGCTCAGGGAAAGATTCATAAATCTCCACATCGTGACCTTGACGATGACACTCGATGGCTGCAGTGAGCCCGCCGAACCCAGCCCCGACGACGAGGACCTTGATACCGGTCTCCGTCCTGGAAGTGGCCATATCTGTGTCTCCGACGGGATTCCTGTATGAGAATATATCTAGAATTTGATCTGAGACCACGTAATGTCTCCTGACTGAATAATCTACTACGTTGCTTGATCGGACGTTAGAACCTCAGGTGGGGAATCTCGAGAAGCAGC
Source organism: Juglanconis oblonga (assembly GCA_003012965.1). Classification (NCBI taxonomy): domain Eukaryota; kingdom Fungi; phylum Ascomycota; class Sordariomycetes; order Diaporthales; family Juglanconidaceae; genus Juglanconis; species Juglanconis oblonga. Next base: position 26,615 of record MUZH01004007.1, on the reverse strand, counting down.
CAAGATATCCATCCCCGAGACAAAACAATTTGTGGAAACGCTGCTACCCCCGAGGATCGCCCGGGTACCGAGACTTCTGATATATCGGCTGATGCACCGATATAACGGTATTATATGCATGCGGTGGGGCTGTGCACTATAATCGCATATAGGTCAGCCCCGGCCATATTTTAGGTAGTTAGACTAGTTAATATATACCGATATCCCTTATATCGCTTTTATCCTATATAGTAGCTACGCTACGTAACGTTCTAGCAGTCTTTTTATCCCCTAAGTCTATCGTTAGTTCCTAATTAGGAAAGAGTTACTGTAAATTTATAATGCCTAGCAAAAGTAATTAGAAAATTATTATTAACGGCCTAAGGAGGAGTAATAGAGATGCCTAAGAGACCCTCTCTTAGCTATTAGCAATATTAGATATCGGTAAAGATAGAAATGCCACTAAGAAGCTAGCTGCTATTATAGGCCCCCTTACTAAGGGTTTATAGACTGCGTAGGAATAGCTAGACACCGGTAGGCCTAATGAGAGGGCTAGAAGCGCTAGGCCCGGCGCTAAACCCTCCGTCGCTAGCGGCGCTAACCTAAGGGGCAGCGACTGCTCCGAGCAAGATATTAAAGAAGGCGTAAGACGCCCTAATAATTATAATGCCGTTAGTAGCATTACTAGCAAAGCCGCTTATAATAGCGGAGGAAACCCTAGCTCTAGTAACCTATAGAGCTCTAACGATGAGTTCTAGGAGCCCCCTAAGGGGAGAGGACTATTAAAAAGGTCCGTAATACAGTATAAGGGAAAGTTAATAAAAAGTATAGAGGTTCGGCAAGCGCTAAGTATAAAAACCTACCTATATTAGAAGGAGCTAAATTATAAGCCCTACTAGAAGACCTATCTCTATAATAACGAGAATTTTCGCCCCTAATAGGTAGCCATTTATAATGCCCTAAAGGGCATTAGCTATAAGGAGGAGTACTAAGACTGTTTATTAAGAAGGGACCGCAAACTGCTCCTTATCGAGATTTAGTAGACTATTAGCCCTAATCTTTAGGGGTTGTTAAATAGTTATTACGATAGCCTTATAGCGCTAGACCGTCTAAAACGGAGGTATAAACAGCAGGGTTAGGCGTTATTTTAAGGGTTATAGAACTAGTTAACGAATCTCTAGTATATAGGCTATTACCCTATAGAGTTTATTAGTAAATTTCAAACCCTAGCAATATACTATATTAATGCTAGATAACCTATTTCTAATAAGGCGCTTAATATAGTATTCTATAATACTATCAGTATTAAAGCGAAGAACTAAAGCATTAGAAAGATAGATAAGGAAGATAAATAAAGACCCGCGCTAATTAATAAACTATATAAGAGCTTTGCTAACGAGTTTACTAACCGTATTAGAAAGATCGACCTAGTAAAGAAAGGAGGTTCCTTAGGTAATAGCAAAGCAAGTTCTTACGGCTAAAATAACGCCGCCTTATAATAGGGCAAAAAGGGTCGAGGAATAAAGCCCGAATAGCTAAAAGACCGCCCGAATCGCAATTATAACAGCAAGGTTCTATATTAGAAATATAGCGATTATAGCTATATCTCAAGGAACTATATTAAAAACACTAGTTAGCAGAGTTAATAATAGAAGAAAGGGGAGTTATCCACCTAAAACCTCACTATAAGCATTGCCCCAGTAATATTACCAGCAATTAAATATAAGGATGCTATATCCTACTGCAAGCTAATAGGGGATTTATATAATGCCCTCAAGGCCTAGCACGAACAGCAGTTGTTTTAGAGAGAAGCTGCAGCAAGCATTATAATACTTTAGAAGGTATTATCAGCAAAGTTAGGGCTAACTAAGATCAGCCGTTTAATACTATTCGACAGTAGGTCTGATATTAATACTATAAACTCTCGCAAGGACTTTATACCTAGCATTATTATAAAGCTTTAGAAGGGGCAGTTCCATATCCTCACTAGCAACGGTATAGTAGATACAGCAGCTGTAGGCAATATCTTAAGGACGTTTATAGGGGCTAACGGAGAGCCGGTAAAGGCGGTAATTAACTACGCGCTACTTATTAAAAGGTTCCCTATAAAAATTATATTAGGAGAGAGGTTCTATAACTTCGGGGGCAGGATTCAGGGGAATAACCTCGTTAGCCGCAAGGGAAAGACTATTATAACCCTTAATATACTAAAGCGAGGATTTTTCCTCTAGGAGTATAGCTAGCTAGAGCTAGAGATAAGGGCTAAGAAAGTCCTATAGTATAACTACTATAACTAGCAGACGATAGCGCTAAGGATAAGCGGCCTAGGGCCGTTTATTACCCATAAGGCTAAGGAACTGCGTTTAGAGCTTTAGAAGGCGATAATAGAAGGGCATCTGACATTAATGCTAAAAGCAGCTGAAAAGCTAATACTATAGTATAGAAGGCTCTGTCACCCTAGTCCTTAAAGATTAGCATAAACTGTAAAGGCGTCTACAGGGATTGATTTAAAGCCTAAGGAGATTATTAGCCTCCTCTATTAGGCCTATAATCAGGCTAAAATTTATAAGATACCTTCTAAAAACCGGAGACCTCTACCTGCTTAAATAGGGGCCGAGTAGACTATCGATTTAGATACCTAAAAGCCTAAATTAGTAGATAGAAAGAAGGTATTCTTATTAGTTAAGGAGCTATCTAGCAGCATAATAGACTATTAAGCCTATAGGACGAAAGACAGGGTAAGGGATTACCTAATAAGGGTTCTCAGGGGTGCTTAAGAGGATTTAAAGCGCTAAGGGTATCGAGTACTCCGGGTATACCTCGATAGGGCATAGGAATATGCCCTAGAAGAATTTAGGTATTAATACCGGACCCAGGTTATCGAAATAGCAGAGAGTTCCCCCTAAAATCAGTACTAAGATCCCGCTAAGCATATTATCGGTTTTCTTTAAGAGGCGGTATACGCTATCTTTATTACTATAAAGATACCGATAGTATTTTGGAGCCTCGTATATAAAGGTATAGCCTATACCCTTAATTATACCTATTAGAGCCGGGATACTATTAGAACTCCTTATAAGATTTACTAGTTAGCAGTTCATCCGTAGCAAAATTCGATGCCTAACTAGTCTAGCCTTAGGATTCTAAGTACTTAATACATTAGCTTTATTAACGAGCAATATAGGATTAGGGCTAAAAAGGGGGTAGTATAGGGTAAACCGTCTACCCTAATAAGGTACCTCGGCAACTATATCTATATAATATAGATAATCGATAATAGAATATAGTATAAGGGAGGGAGAGTGCTCTATACTCCCTATATAATCTTTTATAAAAACGTTAGACACCCTAACTAGGCGCTAGATCCATATTATATTATAAGGTCGCTGCTGCCGGCAGTCTAATAGAGGTTATATAGCAGACCGAAGCCTAAGATAAAGATTTAAATAAAAGACTATAATATAATAAAAGACGACTATAAAAATAAGGTTACTAAGGAGCTATAGCTACGCCCTAAGCTAAAACGCCCTAAGCCGTAATAAGGAGGCGTCCTACGTAACTATAAGGATATCCTAAATAAGCTAGCGATTCTAGGCTAAAAGGCCTACTATAACAGGGTCTCTAATAGGGTCTAGCAGGTGCTAAATTAGGCATAGGTTAGTATAATCTTATCTTTAGCAGAGGATAAGGATAACCCTACCCTAAAATAAGCCCTAAACAGCCTAAACGCCTATATATAGACTAAGGCCATTTTTAAGGAAATTCGCGCCCTATTAGAATAGGGCATATTCCGCTTTATAGGGGCAAACGAAGCCGTTAGCGCCTCGAGGGTTAATAGCAAATAGATACTAAAGATTAAATATCTATTAATTAGTAAGGTTAATAAGTATAAGGCTTAAATAGTCGCCCGAGGCTTTATATAATAAGAAGGTATTAATTACTTCGAAACTAAAGCCTTAATAGTATAATTAGCTAGCTAGAGAATTCTCTTCGCTTATACTATACTAAAAGGATAGCTAATTAAGCAAATCGATTATATCTAGGCATACCTCGCTAACGACCTTAAGGAGCTAATCTATATAATGCCCTTCCCTTTATTAGATAAATTCTTTTAATAGCACCCTAATCTCGTAAAATAGCTTACTTACTAGAAGGATAGGCTAATATAGCTATTACTGCTATTATATAGCCTTAAACAGGCTAGCAATGCCTAGCAGAAACAAGCTCGAAAGCTTATAACGAAGAGAGGGTATAGCGTATTACTAGTTAACGATACTATATATGCTAATAAGACTATAGGCGATATCGCCTGCTCCTATATTAATAATTTCTTATTAATCGGGCCTTCTAAAGAGCGGCTAAATAAATTCGCTGCTAATATTAGTATAGAGATCGATATTAATAACTTAGGGGATGCTAACTAATTCTTAGGGATAAGGATTAGGCATTTAGCTCGTAATAGCAATATAATAATTAATTAGTAATAATACCTAATAAAGGCGCTTAAGGAGCTCGGTTTAGATATTAGAAAAGCTATTAGCAGTCTATTTAACCCCTAAAATAATAATATTCTAGCATTAAATAAAGAGGTTGCAAGTAAGGCGGAGGTCTTATAATATACTTACTTTATTAGAAAGCTAAACTTTCTAGTATTATATAGCCGGCCTAATTTAAATTAGAGTATAGGCATACTAGCATGCTATATAGCTAATCCCTTATAGGCATACTTAATAGCAATAGTAAGAGTAGCAGACTATATTAAGTTATACCCGAACCTTGCAATATAATATAGCCTACTAGCTAATAACTACCCTTACCGACGATATAACGAATTAGGCCTGTTTAAAGCTATTAACGCTAGCTATAATAGCCCTTATAAATCTAAATCTACTAGAGGGTAGGTCTTTTTTATAGCTAGAGGCGCTATAAGCTAGAGGTCTAAGCTCCTAGCCGGTATACTATAATCCTTATAGGAGGCTAAAGTCGCCTCTGCTAATAAGGTTGCTAAGGAGGCGGCGTAGATTCGCAGCTTCCTTATAGAGTTAGGTATTATGCCCGACGGGCTTATTATAGTCCTAACGGATAGTATAGGCGTACTAAAGTAAGTATCTAATAATAATATCACTTAGGGCACTAAGCACTATTGTATATGCTAGCATTATATTCGTAAGGAGGTAGTATATAAGTATATCGTCTTTAAGAAGGTCGATAGTATTAATAATCTAGCAGACGGGTTTACGAAAGCCCTAGCTAGAGGAGATTATAAGGGATTTGTTAATCTGGTAGGTTTAGTAGATAGGGCTGCTATTTAGGGCTTTATAGTAGTTCTAGTTAAGGTTTTCCAGTACTATTAGGTATAGTTTTTGCCCTTAATACTATAAAAATCTCGCGATACTGGATCCTAGGGGCGTAGTAAGGAGGCGTATAGAAACGCTGCTACCCCTGAGGATCGCCCGGGTACCGAGACTTCTAATATATCGGCTAATGCACCGATATAACGGTATTATATGCGTGCGGTAGGGCTGTGCACTGTAATCGCATATAGGTCAGCCCCGGCCATATTTTAGGTAGTCAGACTAGTCAATACGTACCGATGTCCCTTATATCGCTTTTGTCCCACACAATTGAATAAACAAGGTTCAGAAGATCCTCGGCCCAGGTGATATTAATCTGCAAAGGGATATCCAATCCTCCTGCGGCCGGATCCCAATCCCTCTCTGTCTCTCAACAATCATACGGTATGTGGATTTTACCGCCCGCTCGCAAGCACAACTGCCTCGATCCTGTTGCTTAACTATTTCCTTTCTCGCCTTCATGCAGGAAAATAGTGACTTCTACCACATTTGCCGTTGAGGGCGGGGAGAAACCATTCTCCACGGTTGACACATCGGTTGTCAAAACTGCAAAGCGCGCAGCCGTGACCTCGTTTGTCTTCAGGCGGACCATGACTAGCTAGTTTCAGGTACCATCCGCAAGCTAAGGGGGCACGAGTTCATATCCTGATCGACGTAGAGATGCACGGCTCGCTAGTCAACCAGAGTTGATGGCGGGACGAGAGGGCAAACGTGGGGAAAGCTAATCAGGTAGGGGAGTGACCCCTTGTCTTACCCCAGGTTTTCAAAGACGAGAGTTATTCCGAATAGCGTTGTGGATGCCCAGATGAACATCGCGGTCGGCATTTATCCTATTTGGCGAAGCAGGACGTTTACCCATATTCAGCATAGGGTGGCATCTAAGTGTCAGCAGCCTGGCAGCATGCATCGTGCTCCCACAGCCAAGCTGCCAAGTTTGATGAATTGCAACTTGCAATTCCGCATTATTCGCTGTGCCGCACAAATTTTGCATCTGGATGAACGGGTATTGTTCTGTGTGGCCCACACACACCCTATCATGGACGGGATCTGGTGCACTCTACTTGTACCTAGGTAATTACGGAATATGCTTGATCAGAGCGGTGACTGGTGTGTTCTGCGGATAGACCTCCCTGGAAGATTCGTGAAAGGGTTGCGAACAATTGATGATCCGCTTTCCGAGAGTTTACGAGGGTGGTTGTTATTCTTCAAGCTGTTAATAAAACCCCGTCCCTTTGAAGCTTGGCTGCGTTCAGCCAACTCTGTTTCTTGTTCCACTACTCTTTTTTCTGGTCTATTAGACACAATCAAAAGACCGACGCCATTATAATTGCGTTCATCATCTTTGAATATGGATTCCAAAGAGAAAGAGATGAATGATGTCGCCATCAAGGGCTTCCGAGTTTCACGGGCCTCTTCCGATAACGAGCCAGCAAGGAAAAAACACACAGTGAAAGATCACTGGAAATGTTTGGCCGCCTGCACGCTGGTATCTATGTGTCCGTTCCAATATGGTATGCACTACGGCCCAAAACTCTATATTCATTGATTTGGAAACTCACTAGGACTTTTGCTCAGGATTCGACTTCGGTCTGATCTCCGGTCTTCAGGCCATGGTCGGCTTCCTCAGGGCAAGTATCTGCAGCAGCAAATTATTGAGCCGCACACTAACATTACCAAGGTTTTTGGCTATGAAGATCCACAGACGTTGCTCGGCTGGAATATCTCGACCGAGCGTCAACAACTAATTTCGTCACTTATGACCCTCGGGGCCTTCCTCAGCTCCTCATTCGCAGGCCCTATTGCTAAATTCCTGGGTCGTAGAGGATGCATCTGGTCGGCAGCGATTCTATGCGCCGCTGCGAACATCATCATGATGGCCAGCACGAATATCGGGGCGATCTATGTTGGCCGTTTGGTCATTGGCTTAGCAAATGGGATGTTCATGACTTTTTCCCAGCTGTATATTCAGGTATGAGGCCTAATGTGACACCTTAATTCGTGTCGAAGATAGTCACTGACATCATGCTCCAACAGGAATCGGTACCGGCTCGGTACAGAGGTCTGATGATCTCGTCGTTCCAAGTTTGGACCTCAGTCGGAACGTTGATTGGAACTATTGTGGACAATTTCACATCCAAGATCCTCACGCGCGAGTCCTATCTCATACCCCTGGGTCTAGTCTTCATAGTCCCGACGTTTATGTCGATTGGTCTGATTTTCATCCCGGAGTCTCCAAGGTGGCTTGTCGAGCACGGGAGCAGGGAAAAGGCTCTCAAGTCGCTGCTCTGGCACCGTCCCTACGGACAGCATGAGGCTGAAGAGGAACTAAAAGACATCCAGGAGGCCTTTGAGAATGAGATGCAGATCAAGAAGAGATCTGGTGTCAAAGACATGTTCAACAATCCTGTCGATAGGAGGAGGACAATCTTGGCTATTTGCGCCATTACCTTGCAAGGTGCTTCGGGAGCAATGTACATGATCTGTAAGACACTGCCCTCCCGCCCATTGAAAGCTCTTCCACTGACACTACGCAGCATATGGAACATATTTTTTTGAGATGGCAAATATTGGAAACAGCTTCGAGAACTCATGCATCCTCACCGCCGTCGGTGTTGTCGCCATCTTAGTCAACAGCGCCGTCATCACCCACATTGGTCGCCGCCGCGTATTCCTCATTACCGGAATGCTCCTGTGTGGCTTGACACAGCTCCTTACCGCGATCATATACACCAAACAGCCTGGCACAGTGTCAACAGGACGCGCGATCGTTGGCCTCTCAGTTGTGTACATCGTTAGCTATAACGTGAGCCCCCCCCCACCCCTCCCCCCAAAAGAAGAATGCCTGCAAGCGGTGTTACATCAGCGACCGTGACGCTGCCTGGCTAAAATAATTGAATTCAGGGAATGGTGGCCACGTATGCCTGGATATCGGGCGGTGAGCTTCCATCACAGCGTCTTCGCTCTTACACCTTTGGCCTCGCCACTTCGATTGGATTCTTCGCGGCGTGGCTTGCTACCTTTACCGCCCCATACTTCATCAACCCCGAGTCTCTCAACTGGGGGCCCAAGTATGGGTATATCTGGGTGGGACCATGCTGGCTAGGCGCGTAAGTCTTGTAGCCATGTCACTGAATCGAAAGCAGCTCGATTAATCCTGACCAGGATCTGGACGTACTTTTTCCTGCCGGAAGTCAAGGACCGTACACTCGAAGAGATCGATGAGATGGTAAGCCGGCACGCACTCATGGAAAAAGTGACGTTGATGCTTACTTGCTGTGCGCAGTTCGAAGCACGTGTTCCTGCCAGGAAATTCCGCGAGTACGTCTTCATTGGCCGAGCTGGACGTAAAGCCGAGAAGAATGCAGAGAACGTCATGCATGCCGAGGTTGTTTGGGCGAATGGGAAGGCTGCCACAGAAGCTGCGAACGCTATTGCTTGAATGTGCCGGTAATTTCGTGTCTCTCTGTTTCATTGGAGCAACCTGTGGCGGACCTTGGTGGGAAAACAGGTGGTGTTTCCAGTCTGTAAGTCTGGTAGGTCTACGGGTATTGCGAGGGAAAAATCTGTTGTTGGGTGCCTTGGAAACCATTACTCAGGACCAAGATGAGATTTATAGGGTGATCTTCTCAGAGAAGCTCTGGAGCCAAGGCTGCCAACTGCAGCGGATAACTGCGTCCAAGGGTGTTGATATATTATAGGGACATGCTTCGTGACATCATGCCGGGTTGTGGACAAGGGGAAGGGTATATCTTGGTCCATGTGTGTCACTGGGCGAGGTCGGTTTACGCACTGCTTTCCTTTCGCAACGCGAGTCCTCTACTGGACTCAGCATTGAAAATCGGTCGAGACCTGGGTCCTCGTATTCTATTGCCAAGCTAAACTCATCTGGACTTCTCACTGCACATTGCAAGTACCAGGACCATGCCTTGAAGCTCCGATATCCTGCTACACTGCTCGAAGGATCCATACCGAAGTCCATACCATGTTCAGAAATCTTCAGTCCACTGACGGCTTCAAATGAAGAGCTTTTGGGCATGTTCACTCTTAGAATAGAACGAAAGCGTATATGTTGCTCTTTTCTTAACAGACATAATGGATAGCGCTATGATCAAGACAATCATCTGTCAAATAATTCTCTGTTATACACTTAAGTTGATTTTTGAGGTCTCGGTAAGGCCAGGAACCTACCTGTATGCGGCCTTGCTGTGCAAAGTAGTCGATGATGACAACCTTACCAACTTCATGGTATTGAAAGAATGGAAATTCCATCTAGTAAACAATTTAAATTTTAAATATATAGAATTATGATCTGGATAATTAGAAAGTTTCTGCCTTCTGCAGGCAGCGGACATGGTATTAATAGTGAGGGATTATTGTTATGTTATATTCGACCTAGACGTGCGAACAGCAAGATACGCCAGGATCTTGCAAACTGTTCTTATTACCTATATGAAACACTTAACCTCCCCGAGAGAATCTCTGTCGATTTAAGATCCACCCGACTACTACTACTATCTTCCTCCATCGTCGTCTGTGAGGATCTTGCTGCCAAATCAACCCTTCGTAAGTCTCGTGGGGACTTCCACACATGCCATGATTTCATCATACCCTGTAAATATCTCGGCCCTAATCAGGGCCTTTCCTCTAGGTAGCCACCAACTGAGATAATGGCCTGTCCAGAACTCCATGTCTCCAGCTGGAACCGGGCAGCCAGCCACAATTCCTTTGCAGAAGTCAAAGTCCAGAGTCTTCTTAAAAATACCTCTTTTAACAGTGGCCTTGATGTAAGAACCCTCCCCAACTTCTTCCTTCAGATGGCCACGGACGACGATTCTGACGTCGTGCTTCTTCTTTGGTGGGTTAGGGTCGAGGGTAACCTCTTTGATATCGAGGATATTATCTTCAAGTGAAAACCCATTGCAGGCATAGAAATCCACCGGGGTTTCGCTGAGAGAGCTTGCATTGAATGCAGTTGCTGTGATATTGCCCACCTGTAGCTCAGGGACGGCATGGCCTGAGACCAGGCAGAGGAAAGAGGTAACAAATAATGGAGCAGGCTTCATGTTGATATTGTTAATAGAATTATCGAATCGGTTGACAGGTGAGGATTAGAAAGTTTAGGAAATTCAAGGAAAGCTGTACAATCCTCCTTATAAGGCTATCGTTCTCCAGGTTGATGAACTTTCTATGACTTGGTTGAGCTGCTAGCACATGAAAGCTGTGGAAGATCAACAGGTCTAGAACTTCACTAAAGCTGTATATCACATGCAAGTCAGCCAAATCTATAATGAAGGATTTCTTTAGCAGCGATCTTGGAGCAGCATAGAAGAGATCTAGAGTGTCCTTTGAATGAATGATCTATAGAAGAAACTGACAAACTGACTGCATGTAGCTATTATACAAATTCTGGTATGTAGTCTGTACATATATACCTAGGTACAATCAATGTTGTTGTATTGCAACATTTTGGTCTCTGTTTAGCTCACTCCTTAGCTCGTTTCTTATACCCTCCGAGTGGGGAGCAAGGGCTTCTATCGTGCTCTTAGGCACATTCACTCCTGAGGCAAGTGCCATTGAATGCTTAGGTATCATCTGATTTAAGTCGAAACCATAGTTGCTAAGGACCTCCTATACCTCAGGATTTTTATTGTTTCTGTCTCCCGCCCCACCCCTCCTTTTTTATTTTATTTTAATTAACTACTGGGCAAACATTAGAAGTTATTACGTAGTGAATAGTAAGCCTGTTGCAGCTTAAAACAGTATCCCTGCTATAACAACTTAATCTTAGGGCGCAACTTGACGTGAAGAGTGGTTAAAATTTGCCTGTGATGGTGGCTGTCACCTCTGCTTGCCAGGAAACCTAACCATGAGAGTAGGTATTGTTACAGCTATGGCCAAGTTACACATTTTAAGGGCCTTTCCAGCCATTCCCGAGCCAAGCATATGAGTTTGGAGTTGATCAATATATTCAATGATGCATTGCATTGCTATTTATTTGAAGAGGACTAGAGGACCGGGTTCTATCAAGTGAGCACAATAAGCATGGATACCTAGAAACGCTCCAGGTCTAATGTCGCTTTCCGCAGACCCGCGGCTTATTGAATTCGTAGAAGAGTTCACGGAGGAAAGAAATATTTATATGCAAACATTCTATGCCCTTAGAAGAATAAGCCGAAGCAAACAGCTCTGTTAGCTTCGTTAGTCAAGAATGGTTATTTTTAGGTACGAGAAGAAATAGAGAAGATGAATTAAGTATAACGTGCCTTGAGTTCCTTCGTGGAAGGGCCTAGACCTCATACGAGCAGAAAAGACCTGGGGGTTATCTTGAGTGTCGATCCAAAGATCTCGAAGTCGAGTGAAGGGGAGTGATGTTAATCTTGAAGGTCGATCAAAAGATCTAGACTGTGATAACAGCACTAAGTGGGACCTTCAGGCTGATCGGTCATCGTCACCCAATGTTGTCTACAGAAACAAGGTCCCCTCTTTCCAAAACGACACACCGGCTGTCATGTGCTCGCTCCTCCTTGGCAAATAAGCCTAAAATTCCTTCTGTAACAGAGCCAGGCTAGTCCTATAAGAGATTCATTGCAGTTTAAGGCGATATACAAATCATCGCATCAATGAACCGAGATCCAGACATAGAGATGTTGGTCAGCATAGGTTAGTTCGCAGTCATGTGAGGCACGTCTGCTAGACGCATTGAGAATTCCCTTACATCGATAGCTGGTTTGGCCTTGGAACCCCGCATCCGGAGGTCACTAAGTCCAGGGACTCGAGCTGGTGGTTGTTCAGGGTAGGTACATCATAGGTAGCTTCAGTTGCTAGCATGTCTGCCGAAAATATCAAGTCTATGATGCCCATCTTCCCATGATCCTTTTCACGCTGGGAAATTAAGTGAACGAGAATTTGATTATGCCCCATATGGAATTAGTGGAGACTTTAAAAATCAAGCAAATTACCTAGGTATTGGACCTTCCAGGAAGACCTGCCATTGAGACCTCACTTAACGCCCCCCCCCCCAATTCCCAGTCATCAATCCCTTCCATAAACCCTCGTCCACAAAGGCTTCCATGTAAAACTTGTCGCCAGGCCTTTTCCATGAAGCTCTTGTATGAGAAATCTCGGAGACTTGTCTCTAAGACCTTTCCCTAGACCCTTTTCTTGATGTTTGCCTCAGAAATGTGTCTCTGCTCATTTCACCGAGCCATGCAAGAGATGCCGCCCACCCCAACGAAATAAACAAGCCTTTTGACAGGCTCCCCCTCTCCAGAATTTCAATCACTGTTCTCCAGAAATACTTCCACCTGCAGTATCCTCCGCGAGGCCGGTGGCAGACGGGGTGAGTGGAGTGGGTACGCTCTCCGCTGGGATGTTCACCCATAAGACCTCTGGCAATGGGCGAAGATCAGTGTGGGAACCAGCACGAGGGCGAAGGCCGTTGAAGTGCTTGTTTTCACCCTTCCATACAGATCGCAGCACCCTTCGCTCCTTCTTGGGTAGGCCAGAAACATGCTTGTTACGAACTTCATCTTCTCCGTAGGTCCATATCTCCTGCCAACAGTTGACGGGTCGCTCGAGACTGGAAGAGACGACAAAGATGTTCCAGGCGTTCTTGAACACAGCGTTCATGCTGCTCTTGCCTTTGAAGTAGGCACTGATGTAGTTGTCGTCTTTCGGCTTGTTGGTGATGCTGAGAAGGAACTTGTCCTTCTTGCGGAGGTTGGGAGCAACGAGACCATGGAAGGTGCTGAAGTCGAGCATGAAGTTTCGCATTCTCAGAGCATCATGGGGAGCGCAAAGCTGGTTAGTGCCCCACTCATTGACAGCCTCCCAAACAACCTCGCAGTCAATGTAGAAGATATCCTCTCGAGAGTTGAGAGGCAGGCTGCGGAGCTCGGGGGACCAGAAGGATCGGCGGACGCGGCCTATGACCCTGAGGAAGCCCTTGGCAGCTTCGTTGCTCTCCTTGCAAGTGTAGAAGTATGGAAGCAGGGGCTTCTGTGATTTTATGACGTCTCCATCATCCAAAACCTTGAATGCGAAGTTGTCGTGGTCGGGGTAGGTATGAAGATGGCAACCGCTGCCGCACTCATCTTCCTGAGGGTCCCCTATCAATTTTGGGTCAGCGGAGTTCGTCAGAGAAATTGTCAAAGGTCATCTGAGGAATGCCTAAGGAGCTGTTCTGGCGGGGAAAAACACCTACACTCCATGTGGATCTTGACGATACGTGGATCGGTGACAGTCTCATCCTCATACATGTTCGTCTCCCATATCTTGAATCTGAGGTCCTTAGACAGTTCCTTGAACCAATGGAACTCGGTCAGGACGGCGGGAGCTGGCTGTGTTGGCAAAGTGGCCCCGACGTTGACGATGGGACCAGCAGCAGTCCTGGGCTCTGCCTGCATGGCAGGCCCAAACTGTACGCCAGCCTCTATGTCATCTGCCTGAATAGCAGGATTCATCTTATCAACAGGCTCGGTGTCGACAATGGGTGGCTCAGTGTTGGACTGGATCAGGTTGTCGGACTCTAGCTCGACGTCAGGAATCATGTTGGTGATGGAATCCATCATGTTTGAGGGCATGCAGCGTTGTTCTGGGTCTGGGGATCCTATGGCCTAGGTAATCAGCATCTCAATAGGGTTAGAGTAAGGCAATAGGCCGGGGAAACACACCTAGGGTTCTTCGATAGTGATGGACTTGTCTGTAAGTCCGTCTTCAGTAGGTGAACTTGATGGAATTTGATGTAGGAGTGAACAAGAGAAGGTGTGCGACGACAAGGAAGAAGGTGCACGACGATAAAGGAGAAAGTGCTCGACGATAAGGGAGAAGGTGAAAGAAGATGAAGAAGTCAGGTGGAAGGTTGATTGTAGAAGGTTGCAGACGCGCTGAGAGTCGAGAGGAAACGTGTTGGTGGGGGGTTGGAGCTCCTTGGTGGAAAGGGTGGAAACATACAACAGTGACGCGTGAGCTCTGTGATTCACGGTGGCCTCTTTCTCTGAGAGATCAAGAGATCTCCAATTCCCTGGCCATCTTCCCCGAATTCCGCCATGATGATGCTGGATGATGGTGACCCACCCAGAACAATGACCGGCCCATGACCCGGAGGAGGAGGCCCGGAAAAGTGGGTCCAGGGCCGGTGCGACCGGGAGGTCAGTGCAACCCTCCGCAACCTCCGTGGAATGTCCCGGGGTCCGTTTGGGGTTCAGCTTTGAAACATCTTGGCGCTTGGCAGGTTGAGTGCTTTCATTTTTGCGACCTCGCCTTGATGTTTTTCAAATCTCTCCTGAACCAAGCAAAGCACATGATAAACCACTTTCAGTCGAATGCGTCGTCGTCCCTCTCTATCGCCTCCATGGAGTCGGCCAGGTATCATCCACTGTCGGACTTGCCCGAGCCGGACTATTTTGACTTGGAGTTGGAGAAGATATACGGGCCGCCACCGACCCGAGTCTCGCGCTTCAAGAAATGGGCCCGTCGCAATTCCCTCCTCGTCGCCTTCCTCTCACTCTTTCTTGTCGCTGCAATCCTATATTTACTTGCTAAGACAGCCGTCAGACCGATGCTCACGGGCATTCTTCGCCCGGACAGTAACCAGCTCAAGCAGGCTGCGCTGGTGGACGAATCCCAGCCAGAGGCTGCATTGTCGGCCTCAACTTTGACCGATGCCAATGGAGACGATATAACGGTGGATGTGGCCGGCTCCGATGTGAACAATACCGATGCAGATGACATAGTGGTGGATGGGCCGAGTACAAACAAGACGAACGTCATGATCTCGCCAGGGGATCAGGACGATGCCCAAGAATCCAAGAAGCCCGTCGAGATCCATCAGGAGACTGACCAAGGGTCCAACAAGCCTTCGGAGGTCGAGCCCACCCCACAAGCCTCGGAGCAGCCCGTGGTCCAGGAGGAAAGTGGCAAGGTGTCTATCCAAGACGCAACCCCAGAAGACCAGGAGCCACTCGTCCCCATCCAAGCGACCTTCTTCAGCAGTGTCGAAGGCCCCAAGGCATGTCGTGGCCACGCCATTGCCGTGATAAATCTACCCAAGCCCGAGCGACTTGGTTTGCCAACTGAGAAGCAGTGTTACAACTTCCCGAACCAGCGGTCTTCGGGGTGTGCGCTGTTCATCGCCAACAAGATCGACGGGTGCGAGGCGAGTGTATTCGGAGAGACTAATTGTCGCACGTATATGAACACGGTCGCCTTCATGCCGGAGGACCGACCTGTGGGTGGGAACTGGCGAAGTGTCATGGTACAGTGTGGCGTCCCTGAGCCAGATCCGGCAACATTGGGCAAGCCACCAATGGTGGACTCGATTACGTCTTTGGTCGACAACGACAAAGAGAAAGGAGGATGAAGCCGGCCGATGAAGATACCTTAGAGAGCACACGACTGAGGACGAAGGTGATTGACCTCGACCTGGCAGCACGAATGAGAAGTCCCAAGACTAAACTTGCGAGGAATGAAGGACTTAAGGGGAAGAACGGAAAAGATGACGTTGTAAATCTTCTATATGAGAGTTACAAGGACGATGGGGGATGAATTTCCCTTTACCAGTGAAGGAAAGAAGGTCTCAAGATCCCAGAAGGAGCAGTGCTCAAGACTGAGGCCGGTAGGAACGAAGTATGGTGGTCAATAAAGATTAGAATAGACAACTATGATGTATGCCACTTCTAATTCCTTCAGGAATTGCATTGGAAGAGGATAGCAGGATTGAAGTCAGTCATCCTGTTGCTTGTATCCAGGCCGGTGTATCGTGCAAGAGATCCAGTAGATCTGACTGTGATGTTGGTACCTCCTAACCAAGGTTTATAAGACAAAGATTTCTGACAATAAGCCATAGAACAAAATTATAACTTTTTGCAGCATGCTGACCAGTGCAGCCTCAACAGGTATAACAGCCTGCACTACTGGCATCATTATTTATATACTTTAAGGAGCACCTCTTCCGAATGAAAACCTGTGGATGTGCCTAGAGGTGTTGAATGATACAGGACTAGGTATGACAATTGTACATAATGCCTAGAGAGAAATTGGGTGATAATGAACTTTATTTCTAAAGAGCTGGAGAACTTGCGTGTTTCCAGGTGTCCTCCAAACAGATCCTCCCAAAGATGTTCCCATTTGCTTCAGAGCACTCGTTTTCAAACACTCAATCAAACATTGGTATTCTACCTCAGAGAGTTCGATTGGACAGCTTCGAGATTGTAATCAACGGCCAGCGTCATCTCAGTCAGAAATATAATATATGGAAAGTTTAGCAAACAGGCATACTAAGTATGTAGAAAGGGAGTAGCTTCAGTGGGGATGGTGACTGGTACTTGCTGAGGCAACAACAATCCCATGGCGAGCTCGATGCATCGGAAGGATCAATGGCCCCTTCCCCCAGTTCGACTTGGGATTCATATATGAGCTATTGGAAGTACTCCAGATCAATCAACCTCTATCTCGCAGCCATCCGCCTCGAACTCGCCAGAGACAGCATCCCCATTCGCTCCAAATTGCTCAATCGCCTCCTGCGTCAACTCACTCCTGGCTTTCAACCAGACCCGAGTCCATCTGCCTTTCAGCTTTACATTTGTCCTTTTGCCTTGTATTTTCTCCAAGGGAACTAGCATTTCCTTCAATACAATGTAGTTCTCTTGACTCTCGCCTGGTGCAAGGCTCACGAGTGATTGGTCTCCCGGTGGTAGTTTCCGTGAAACATTGATAGTCGGGATATCCAAAGGCTCCGATGCGCCCTCGGGAGTAAGCATGAGGAGCCCAAGTTGCAAGGCAAGCCCGTCTAATGGTGATTCCCATATCAGGATCGTGACAGGCTTAGGGTTGTTATTGGTGACCTTGATGGTGACTGCTGGTGGCGATTTAGATGCTTGCTTGAGGGACACTTGCAGACCTGAGAGGATGTCGCTATCATGGATTATCATGCTGGGCGATGGGTGTTCAAATTCTTGTTGCTTTTGATGAAAAAGCATGAAGATGGAGAAAATGATATAAGTACTAAGGATGAGCGAAACACTGTAGCTCCTCTTAGATGGCATTGATGAGAGATGTGACGTCAATTGTACACTTTGACTTCTGATGGCATGAAAAAGAAAGGGACTGAGCTGTGTGGGTTATCCAGGAACCTCGGTTGGTATTGCCTGTGCCAGGGGAAAAATTCATGCGTTTATCAGGGGCAGCGAATTGACAGAGTGGTAGTACTTGCATGCGGGGAGGGGGGAAGGGAAGGGCGAAAAAAGCAGAAGAAAAAAAAAGGGGGGAGGGGGGTTAGAGAGAAATTGTGGCGAAATATAAGGTACTGGCCAGTGCAACGCACTGGTGATCACTTTTGCGACAGAAATGGAGGGACAACAAATGTGTCGAGCTCATCATTGGTGTTGTTGAGCATGGAGTACCTACCTAGTGTACGGACCACACGGAAACGCTCCGTAATTTCTCGCGGCATACAAATCATCTGTGTTCCTGGTGTCTTGGCTTGATGTTCGTGGAGTATGTCAAAACTCTATTATTACTTCCTACCCGTGAAAAGTCTTGATCTAACACCACAGACTATCTAGGTGCTTTATCTGCGCTAATTCAGATAGCAGGGAAAGGCTTGAGCTTCCACTGCTCAATATTTACGTACCATCGCATCGCTTGACTTACATCTTGGAAGCCCCTGACTGGACGTGCCCACTCCCGGGGCATCGAACGCACCATCGAACAACGAATCATTCCTCTGATGAAGATGGACGACGGGAGTAGGTGCTCTATCTGCGGCAGCCTACACGTCTGGTCCAGCGGAGGCCCATTGGGATTCTGCGAATCAATTACTTCCAGAGTCACCGCCAAGCTCATCAAGCAATCAAAGGAGATACAATACTGGTCCGGACAGTCGCCGTTGCTTCCCTCCTTGCACTATTTGTAAATGCCGTTGGTCGATGGTTACTTGGCGCCGAGTACTTGGTCTTATGCGCTATTTCGGCGCCAAATCGACCCCTATCCGGCCTTTTGTTTAACTTATGTTAAATAAGTCATTATTCTCAATAATGAGGCAATTTTTCAGATAGTTTTTCAGACATCTATGTATATGGGGCTACGTCGAATCCGGAAGGTATCGACGAGAGTGAAACAACTAGTAGAGACCATAATCGGTGCCACAGACCTCAGGACCCAAGCCCTGTAGCCACTTCTCGCAGTCTTCCCTATATTACCAACTGCGGTGCTCGGTAGGGCTCGGGTCAGTACTTGGAATATATCGATTGCATTCCTCACTAGTTAACATCAGCTACATATTTGCACTTTCGGCAACAGACCCTTCACAGGGAATGCAGCATAACGGGGTCGCGGTTCAGAACCAGATGAAGATTTCAAAATACGTTGTATTTCCGCCTAGAGTGAAGTTCAAACATACAGGGAGTAGCAAATATGGAACGCAGTCGACGGACGATCCACGCGTCCTTTCCGCCAAGCTGGAGCCGGTCATATTTCCGTAGCGCCCCTGAGTACATTGATGATGATGCCCAGCCGCATCCATACTAGGTTGATCCTCTGAAAATCTATCGCAGTGGTCGCAGACCCCGTGCAAGACAACGAAGGGGGTCTGTGCTGTACTCACGGATTGTTTATTATATAAATAATATTATTATCGCTTTTTACTAATAGCTTTAAAATGAAGACTAATTAACTTTTAAAATAAATATTCTAAATATTTAATTTTTTCTATCTTTTACTCTAATTTATAATATTATATAAGCCTATATTATACTAGCAGATATTACATAAGTGAATTATTAAATATGCTTTTTTATATAGGAAAACTAAATTAGCTATAACTAGTCTTTTAGAGTAGTATTATTACGTTTAAGCAGTGCACCTGCTAAACGCGACGGTATCTGGACCCTTAGGCACCGATGAACTTTGTGAGACAGGGCCAGGAAGTTCCACGCGCTGCATGGAGCTATCTTGATCATGACGATCTTCTCGGCATTCGCCCGCTCGCATCTAGGTGTCCCCTGTTATCAGATCATACAGATTAAGCTGGCCCTATCAACATCAAACATTGACGCTTCCAAGAACATCACCTCATAGACTTGAATTGTTATGCGTCCACCCCCGGCACCCTTCAAACAATGCAATCTATACTCTGCCCAAATCATATTCCTCCGTGCAATATGACAGTCTTGGTACTTGAATTACACCAATACCCGGAGATCATTCTTGTGGTTTGATTTTGAGATTAGTTCCAAAGACCTGTGCAGACCTCCTCCCCGGGCCCCGGCTGCGTGGACCGTATTGGCTGACCAGGTTTTGTTAACTGATCTAGTCGATGTGCCTGATATGGCCATGTCTTGTCATATATATATAATAACATGATGTTGAGTCCTTGGGTGCATCATAAACAGTGAAGATTCAGTCCGAGTCTCAAACAGCATGAAAGATATAAAGAAGCGATCGTTTCCTCCCACAAATTTTACATAATTGTTCCGTATCGATCTTCCAGTCACCGGTCCTCTATAAATCAGGGTAGAAGGCTCCCCACGACTAATCGAGTCCTGATAACATCCGGGTGCCGCCCTCATCCACAGCAAGTCGACCATCGAACATGAAGCTCCTTGGCGTGCTCTCCCTGGCGACCTGCACTCTTGCGGCCAGAGTACATGTACATCATCAACGAACCACCCCCCTAGAAGTCACAGTCGAGAGTGTGGGAAATTCAGCTCTCAGGGCCTCCATCACCAATACCGGATCTGAGCCCCTCAAGCTCTTCAAAACCGGATCTATATTGGACAGCAGGGCTATTGAGAGGTCGGAGGTCTTTTCCGGCTGTAAGTTCCTGTCACTTCGCTTCCTTTTAATACCCCTAGATCGCCTCGAAAACTTCACTGACACAGGTGCGCAGCCGACCAAATTGCCTTTGATGGCGTCCGGCTAGCAGTCTTGCAATCTAACCTAACTGAAGCCGCCTTCCAAACTCTTGAAGCCGGGGAGACAGTTGACACCGAGTGGGATCCTGCTGAAGTCCATGACCTGAGCAGCGGAGGTGATTTAGACTTCGTGGTGAGGGGTTCATTTTTGACTGCAGACCCCGGAAACACAGAGATCACCGGCGAGATTCCATTCAGCAGCAATCTCTTAACCTCAAAGGTCGATGGTGTTGCTGCGGCGAACGTTCGAAGATCTTTCTTCGGGAAACTCCAGGCGAAACTGAAGCGAAGCATTGTGCAAGATGACTGCACTGGAGCAAATGGACAGTACGTATTCTAGCTCAAATTCCCTTCGTCTGCTGTCATGAGTGAGAGAATATGTTTTCGGGACGAGCATGGAGACATGGTCTATGCTTGAAGTTTTCAGGATAGCTTCCAATTCATGACTCCCAGCCTCATGATGAACTTTTCTAACAGCGAATAGAGCTCAACTTGAAGCATTCGATAATTGTGCCCGCTTAGCAACAGCGGCTGGAGACGCTGCCCGGAACGGCTCTGGGGAGAAGCTCGTTGAGTATTTTAATAGTGAAAGCTCATCAGTCCGACAAAATGTGGCTGGCGTCTTCCAGAACATTGCGGATGAATGTAGCAGCACTACATCTGGAGTGGCCGAGCAATACTGCACCGACGTACTCAACAACTGTGATGACGAACAAGGGGTCCTGGCGTACACCGTTCCGAGTATGAACATCATGGTATCATGTGGGATCTATTTCAGTGAGCTCCCTACTCTGGAAACGAGATGTCACGCTCAAGATCAAGCCAGTACTACTCTGCATGAGACAACCCACTTGAGGTCGGTTGCGGGCACGATAGATCTCGCCTACGGTTACAACCTCGCGATTCAATTGAACACCAACCAAGCCCTCAACAATGCAGACACTTATACACTGTTTGCGAACGGTATGTAAAAGTGTCTTAAAAGTTTATTCGAGAGTCTGAATGCTAATAAATCTTTTCAGCCATCGACGTGGGATGCTAAGTGGCACAGCAAATTCTGTGGGCGTCTACGATCGGACAAAATACCTAACGCTTAGAGCTTTGAGGGTTGGATGTGAAAAACAATTACCGTAAGGGTGCTGCTACCCTTCAGGTGTTCGATGATTATGGCATTTACTTTCGAGATACTGGTTTATTTGCCAGAACTACGTACTAGTATATGATAAAGCAACACAATCCTAGAGATTTAATCTCAGCTGAGCCCGTCGCCTCCCCACCGCCAATTGTTGAATAGGCGAATGGGAATGACTTGCTGCTACACCGCCCATAATCTTCATCAAAGTAGTTATGGGGCAGAATCCGGGCTGGCTTGGATAGCGAGCCAGTATACCAGTAGTCTAACCCACGTACCCCTTGCAGACTCGTTGGCATACACCACAGTGGGTATCGTACTGCATACCCTAACGCCCGGGCATGCAGAGAGAACACCAAGTAGCAGCTTATGTCTTTCCTACCGGACCTTGGGAAAAATCACATTCTTACATGATGGACAGCATGCCAAAAACTTCAAGGACGAAGAGGCTGGTGTGAAAAATGTCCCCTTTCAGAGTTACAGCCAAAAGTCTCCCCAGTCATTTATCGCTTGGATTGTCCACAACCTGCCGTCTTTTTTCCCTTCATTGTTTTTTTCTAACAAATTCTGACATACCTTCCAATATCATGCCGCCAAGATTGGCTTTAGTATTGACGAGCACAGGAACCATTCCCCTGGCCATTCCCCTGGTGGGTCTTCGCGTCGATGATGGTGAACGTGTTCATGTCCACGCCAAGCCCGTAGCACGGTGCGTTCTGCTTGGGTGCCATACTGGGATCTGTAGGGTGAAGGCGTGGCTCTTGCAACCGCTTGTGGTGTGGACGGAGATAAAGTGGACTGCTCGGATCTCCGACAGCAGCCCTGGAGAGCATCGGTTAGATATTCACCCAGAAACACAATATGGCGTGATTCAGTCTTCCGATAAGGTCGAAAGGTCTTTGGTCTTATAAATGCGATGTTGAGCTCAAGAATGTCCGAAAGGTACCTTGATCGCAAGTGGTCTCATACATGCAGCCTCAGTCTACTATGTAGTTCGTTTAGGTGCTTGGCATCCAGTCGACAGGGACACTTTGCGAACACAGCCACGATCTTCAGCAGGACAGGGCTCCAGACCCCAGAGTCCAGAGTTGGCTTGCTACCCCGTGGAAGCTGCATAAAAGCAAGGCGGTCTGGTTCGGGGCCCACAGCACCCGCAGCAGTGTTGACGGCAGAAGTCTCATGACACGCAAAAAGCTTGTTTTCGACTCTACTTGTTGTATTCAGCGTTGGCAATATCGGTGGGACCAAGAACCGGAGTTGTCTTTGGTCGAGGACCGCAGGGGATCATGTTATCGTCACACTGAGACGGACCACGAGCGGCCCCAGTCATCTCAACCAAGCCAGAGACGGTCCGACTTCTGCGCGTGGTTACAGCTCTCCAGTTGAGGCAGTGTCAGTCTTCTTTGCACCTGTATGCAGATCGTAGCAATTCCCAGAGGGCGCGACCAGAAAAGCACCACATGGAGGACACCAGATCGAGCGGCCTTCAACTGCGTGCTGGCCGTAGGTGGGGATCGTTTTCAGTACCATGAAAACGCTGAACGCACTTCGGAATCATAGTCACCGACTTGTGAGTTAGCTATAAAACCACGATCGCTCGTCACTTGTCCGAGGAACCCATCATTAACATCACTACAGGACTTCTGCTTCTGATCAGAATCATTTTCTGTACGGGCAGGACGGGATCATACAGCATCTGACTTGCTCCCTTTTCTTTTCAAGACGCTACGAAGAACCAAACGACACATCAAGATGTACAACTGTGCCGTCACCGTCGCTCTAGCCTTCTTGGCTTCCGAAACCCTTGCCGTTGTCGTCAACGGAGGATACACCCTAAATGCCGGTCTCAATGCCAGACGTTTGACCTGCTCAAGTGATGAGGATCACTGTGGCAACATTTGTATCTCCAGCTCGGATGAATGCTGTGACCACTACTACTACTGTGGAAATGACTATGACTGCGGTCACGACGGGAAATGCTGCGATGATGATGATGACGATGATGATGACCATTGCACCATAACAGGGACCTACGTCTACAGTGAGTGAGCTTAAGAGTGCAAAGGGAAACATGGCCGTCGAAAAATAATACATGGCTGACTCTCAAGAAAGGTGATCACCAGGATCACTCCCATACGTCGACTACGAGTGACGCGGCTGCGGAATCGACAGCATCAGTCGCTTCGACGTCGCCGGTCACCACCTCTACTTCATCGTCCTTTGCTTCCCCAGCAAGCTCGACATCCACAAGCGTTACTGCCACGGACACAAGCGGTAGCTCCTCTGGCGCAGCATCTACGGCCACTTCAGCCGCATCAGCCTCATCAGCCGTCGCTACTGGCGCCGCCTCTCAGCTTAAGCGCTCGACATACGGATTTGCGGTTGCGATACTTGCTCTGGCTGTAGCCTATGCAGAATGATGGATGCCTGGCGTATCACATACCATTCAAGGGTCTTTGAGCAAGGTCATGGATGTCGGGTAACGTCCGTGGTTACCTGTGCACGCTGTGCTCTTTTGCGGTAGACACGTTTGAAGGTCATAGCATCGGGGAGTCTGAGGGCCTGGGAGTTGGGAGAGACAATGGCACCGTTCGAAGGAAGATGGCACGGGGCGAAGCACGACTCAACTTGAACAACTACTCATTAGACTGACACTTATCTACCTCTTTTCAATCCATGTTCCCTTCCTCCAATATCTCTTCGGGATCTTGCGGGGTCTCGCGGTTATCAAGGTCAGCCTTTTTGTGTCACGGCGTGCGCATAACCACGCGTTTCTGGTTTCCGAGGAATTGGGTCCGCCTGGCATGGCAAGGTTCTCGGGTTCTCCCACATGAAGCGCGCGGACGCCAATTTTAGCGCACATCATGATATGGCTGCCTTAGAAAACATGCGCGCTCCTGCGCTCCTGCGGCAATGAGGCGCAAGTCGGGCATGATAGTTAGTTAAATTTAGTTCCCAGCTCGTGCTCCTCGTCGCCGACCTTCCAGTCTGCTGACTGTACTTCCCTCCCTGATTTGCTGTCGGACGATAAGTTTAGCAGTCCAGCCCTATGCAGGAGTCAGGTTCTTTGGGGCTTGGTAGCGCATAATAGGGGTTCAACGAAGATCGTCAGAAGGGAACATCCCTGGTCTGGTCAGTCTGCATGAGACGATGAAACCAGGAAACATCTGTAACTGGGAAAAGGGTCCTCATCAGCCACCGCACCGCACTTGTTTTTGGCCATTTCATCTGATACCGTAGTAGATTAATCAGAATCCTGGGTTCGTCTGTGCTTGATGAAGGGATGAAATATTGCAATGACCAGTGACATTGCCTCTCACGCTGCCTGCTGCGCACGTGAAGATGTGAAGAAACATAAGAACGCGTCCTCTCCCAGCTTCCATTAAGGTTGTACAACACCCGGACAGCTCATCAGCACATTTCGATTCAGATACACACCAAAGTCTCCAGACTTCGTCTTTCTCAATTTTCTTCTTCTCACCCGTTGCGGGATTTCAACGCTGGTCTTGATCTTTTCATTCATCTGTACGCACTGCAAAGTACGCCGACGCGCTTGTCTACCTCACCGACACAACCTCCATATCACTACAAACCAGCTGTCAAGTCAAAATGCCTGTCCACTTCGAGGCTTCTACCCGCTTCCACCCTGAGACCAGCGCACACGCTCACCCTTCCGGCTCTCGAAGGCGATCTGACTCTGTCCGCAACCGTACTCCTACTCCGGCTCCTCTCGACCGCCGCTCATCTGCGGCCTCCACCTCTTCAACATCCTCTAGCTCTTCCTGCTCCTCGCACAGCTCTCTGAAGATGACACCTATCCGTCGTTGATCTGGGCTCACTCGCTCAGGCTGCCGGGCCTTTTCTTTTCCGCCACGGCGAGCGTTACTTGGACATGTCTGCGGCACATGTGTTCCCGTGGTGAACACTTTGAATTCTCGTGAACGTGCAAGAATAGGGATGGGTTCTTTTTTCGATGGGACTGCATGGGTTCGGAGTTGACACGTGTTTACTCTGTGTCCTTTGGGAACTTTCTGTTCCTCGATACCCTGATCAAATATTCGCTTCTGGACTTTCGTCCACCCCATCAACTTGGAATTCCTTCTTCCTCAAAGCAAAGATTATGTTTCGTTTCTTGCATT
This sequence comes from Juglanconis oblonga, assembly GCA_003012965.1. NCBI lineage: Eukaryota > Fungi > Ascomycota > Sordariomycetes > Diaporthales > Juglanconidaceae > Juglanconis > Juglanconis oblonga. The sequence goes on along the minus strand of MUZH01004007.1, from coordinate 1,099 downwards.
TACGGACAGGTTTCGGCTTTTGGGCGGTATTCGAATTTGCACTGTACCCATTACAAATTCTTCATGTTTGAAATTTTGATCACATATTACATCATGCTTCGGGTTCTTGAATTGTGATAGATCCGTAGCTGAAACTCTCTCGACACAGTCGACCATTTCGAGGACAATATGTGAGTCTACAGGCTCTTATCCTTGGTGACATGGTCTAGCATCGCCCGATCTATCAGAACACCGGTGAAAATACCAAGTCATCGAATTCTTTTCTGGATACTTGTTTATTCTTGTGTCATGTTGTAGAGCAGCTTGTCGCTCGCTTTAATTCATGTTTCAAAGGCAAATGGCATGGCATTTCGTGATGGCACGTTTCAGCGTCCCTGACCTCATAACTGGATAATGAATGAAGAAGGATATCCTAGATTTTAAACCCAAGTTTAATGTCAGTATCCCGGAACAAATAGATGATCGTGGTGTTTCTGATATGCGGGTGAAGAGTGGACGGGCTCAGGGGGCGTCTTTATATGGTGTTGGAAGGCTAGAACATTCTAATTAGTTTTGACGTACGGACAACGTAGAGGCCGCCGGGCTTCTCCCCGATGCTACCGGATTGCCGAGGCGTTACGATGTGACGCATGTGAGCATCTCTCACTCCCCCCACTCTTCCACTATGGTTCGGGGAAACGAAACAGGCTGACAGGCAGGTCCCCAAAGCTTCACGCACGTGCAGTCTGACGTTAGACAAAACAGGCCCGGACAATTCTCAAATCGGCACCTTGGGCTCAGTCGTCCCGAGGTCAACGAATGCTGGTTTTTATGGCGAATCCAACAGCTCCTGCCTACAGTTTTGACAGATTTGGAATCTGCGATCAGATTTTCCGAGAATAAGTACACCATCTCCTTCATGGCTGGCGAGAAACCGAAAGGTACTACAATTTTTCGCCGTGTCAACGAGAGCGGCGGCCATTATTCAAACTCGTTAAGGTCGTGTCTCTTCTAATATATAGTTATATTAATCTTGCTACTTTTATGATTCTCCTGAATGGCAAGGTGAGCTTAATAGAGCGAGCTGTGTCAACATCCTAATCCCAATCCGGCCTGGGGG
>MUZH01004006.1:0-35302 GCA_003012965.1 Juglanconis oblonga | reverse complement strand
ATACTATTAGCAGAAGGTTAGCTATTTCTTCTATATTAGCAATCCGTAGGGAAAATCCTTATAAATCCCGATTAAGAATATATTCGATAATACTTTACTCCTCGAGTTCTATTAAAAGCCGATTATTTATTAGTATAATAGTCCGAGATATCTTGCCGTTTAGTCAGTTACTAAATATAGTTTATAGTATATTATATAGCTTAGAAGCATGTCGTTAACTTATTTTTTTCGATAATCTAATTGCATCGCATATAAAGAGGATACGGCTTTCTTAGGTATAGAATTCCATTATTTATTATTAAGAAATTATATATCGAATATAATAGGTCGCGTTAATTGAAAAAGTAACCGACTCGATATTGTGACCGACTCGATATATAACTATATTAATAGTTTTCTTTATATAATAAAGAATGCTTAAAAGCTTAGCACTTAAGATTCTATAGTACTATTAATAGTAAGAGAGCAAAACAATATTATAAATATAAATATATAATTAAATTAGCTTATTTATTTAAATTCTCTTCTCTTCTCTTATTATATAGTTACTAATTAACGATATATAGTCACTGGTAGTTACTATAGTGTTTTTTAAGGTGATTAAAACTAACTATAGACTAATTTATCAACCCTGCTATTTAAGAAGGATTGGGTGTGAAATGATTTTTTGGTAGCTGCGACCTAGACGCTTTGGAAGCTACTGTGCTCGATTGCCCAGTGTTATACTGCCCCGAGGTTCAACTGAGCAGACGGACAATCCAAATTCCACCAATACTCAATTGATGTTCTCGAATTGTCAAAGATCCCGGAAAGCCTGCATCCATCCCCGGACCGTCACTAATCGCCCTCAATATCAAAGTGGAGTCATCACCGGGAGCTTATCTCGCCTTCTGTGTGGCATGACCACGCATCCTTCGATAAGGCGCCGGCTTGCAACGCTTCGAAATCTAGACTTTGAATATGTACGGGTTGGAGGACCATAACTTGGGCTTATCGATTCGATGTTACGTCGCAGAGGAGATTGCCCCTCGGAGTTCCCGCATCGTACATAAAGCAGAGCTCCTCCAAAATCCGAGATCACTCTGATCCGTGGCAGTTCCTTTGATCTCTCCGGGTTTTAAGCTTCCCGAGTGCCACTGCCACTGCATCAGCCACAATGAAGTCGTCCGAGGCCTTGGGGTCTACAGTCATCAAGAAGCAGGCCGATACTACCGTGGATGTGAAGGAGGCGGCCAAAGACCTTGAGAACATCAAGCACGGCCACGAGTTCGACCCAAACTTACCCCAGGAGAAACTCGACTTCTTGAACAAGGCCCTCAAGGATGGAGATGCGGGCGAAATCATAGAGGCCGAGACCTTCTTTACCGAAGATTCGCCTTACGTCGAGGTCAGGTCTGCCGTACGCAACACCGATGGCGGAGAAGTGGCCAATACTGTACGAGCATGGATTCTAGGCATGATTTTTGTGACAATTGGAAGCGGTCTCAACATGTTCTTGTCTATGCGAAGCCCGGCAATCAACTTTCCCTCGCTCGTGGTGCAGCTGCTCGTTTATCCGATCGGCTGTCTGTGGGCAAAAATCATGCCAACGAGAGTTTTCAACCTGTTTGGAATCAGATGGACTTTCAACACAGGACCTTTTACGATCAAGGAGCATGTCGTCATCGTTCTGATGTCAAACGTGAGCATTGGTAAGAATGCACTAGATCTCGTTTTCTTACCTACCTAGGTAGGTAGGTAAGTAGGTAGGTAGGGCTGAGACAGGGCTAACTGAGCTCTCTCTTCGTAGGGTACGCTTACAGTACAGATGCTCTTTTGGCGCTTCAGGGGAAACCTTTCTACAATATCAACCTCGGTTGGGGGTTCCAAATCCTATTTACCCTGAGTTCTCAACTCATCGGCATTGGTTTGGCTGGCCTTGCGCGAAGATTCCTGGTCTGGCCAGCAGCAATGATCTGTACGCAATACTCATCTTTCCCGAGCAGTACTCCTCCCCGAATCGCTCAGGAGTAGGGCTTTATGTGTGCTGAACCTCATTTAACCGTCTAAAAGGGCCAAACCAATTTAGCAGCACGACTCTGTTCTACGCGCTCCACGACAAGACCAAGAGCGATGGGGTCCATAGCAATGGCTGGACCATCAGCCGTTACCGATACTTCTTCTATGTGCTGATCGGAATGTTCTGTTACTACTGGATTCCGGGAGTTCTCTGGCAGGGTCTCTCAGTGTTCTCCTTCGTCACATGGATTCGGCCGAACAATGTCGTCCTCAATCAGCTCTTTGGGGGTTTTACCGGTCTTTCTCTAATCCCTCTGACGTTCGACTGGAGCTACGTTACAGCATACCTTGGCGATCCCCTGCTGGCTCCAGTACATACCGCCATATCCGAACTCGTCGGGCTGGTCGTGTTCGTTATCCTAGCCACCATCGGCATAACCTATTCGGGTGCCATTTACAGCGAATACTTGCCAATCAACACATCTCAGACATACGACAACACGCAGAGTTCGTACAACGTCAGTCGAATCCTGGGCGATGGGTTCTCCTTTGACCTGCAGAAATACAAGGAGTACTCACCTCTTTTCCTTTCGCCCGCCTTCGCCCTCAACTACGGCCTGTCCTTCGCCGCTCTGATAGCCGCCTTGGTACATTGCGGCCTGTTCCATGGCAAGGAGATCTGGTATCGACTCAAAGCTGCAAGGAGCCAGGAACCCGATATCCACATGAAGCTCATGGCGAAATACGCAGATGCTCCAGAATGGTGGTATCTCGGTCTCTTCATCATATCGGTCGCTCTAGGACTAGCCACTGCTCTGGGCTACGATTCCCAGCTGCCATGGTGGGCCTACTTTGTGGCAATCATACTTGCCATCGTCTTCATGCTGCCAACATGTATCATACTGGCCATTTCGAACTTGGGTCTGGCCTTGAACGTCCTGTCGCCCTTCTTGGCTGGATTCATGATCCCCGGCAAGCCCATTGGAGTTATGATTTTCAAGGTATATAGCACCATTGTGCTTGGTCAAGCGCAGACTTACGCTGGCGATATGAAGATGGCGCATTACCTGAAGGTCCCACCTCGCATCACCTTCTGGTGTCAGATTGTGGCGACCATATGGGCTGCGTTTGTGCAGATTGCTGTCATGAATTGGACGCTGGGCAATATCGATGGCGCTTGTGACCTGTGAGTTCAGCCTTTCCTTTCCTTTCCTGTCCCAGACAATCAGCCGGCAGCGAAGGTTTTTCTGGACTCTCGCTAATCATTATCGGTACAAAGCGAACAATCAGCAAGGTTCACCTGTCCGAATGGACGCACCTTCTTCTCGTCGTCGATTGTCTGGGGAGTCATTGGCCCCACACGGATGTTTGGCGCCGGATCGATATACCAGTATTTCAACGTGTTCTGGCTCATCGGGGCGGTTCTTCCATGCATCTTTTACGCATTCCTTAAATTCGGTGGCCGCTTCTCTTGGGTTGGACGTACCCTCCACGCACCTATCATGCTGGGAGCCATGGGCTGGCTTCCACCGGCGACGCCCCTGTCTTTCTGGACGTGGGGCATATTCGCCTTGCTGTTCAACCATGTCATCAAGAAGCGATTCCACGGGTGGTGGAGCACGTACAACTACGTCACAGCCGCGGCTCTGGATGCTGGACTGGTGATATCCACTATCGTGATATTCTTTGCCATCACCCTACCCGGGGTGACTATTCCACAATGGTGGGGAAACGTTGGCGTCTTTGAGACGATGGTGAGAAGCCCCGTCTGTGTTTTTGGTAACTATCCGTGACGCAAACACTAACACCGCATGCTTGCTAGGACTCAGCATACACTGCAATCCTCAAGACCGTGGGAGAGGGGGAGACATTCGGACCGGCTACATGGTCGTGATATGCTGGCGGGTAAACACGCCAGTCACTTGCGACGAAGTAAATGACCTGCTTCTTTCAGTCGTCAGAGATTGAGATCTGAAGTTACCAACAGGGTACCTATTTGTTCAAAGAATGGTTGGAATGAATGATTGCCAAACCAGCATCGGCTCATCGTGCACTTGAGTTGCAATGTGGAAAGCCTTAAAATTGGCCCGAGTAATGTTGATAATGCCTTATCTCCTTGCAGGCAAATTTTGCGGGAAATCTGCTATCAGCACATCTAAGCCCTGTCGACAGGGGTACAGCCTCCGGTGTATCAGATGGACAAAACACGATCTTCCTCCCTTGAATATCATGACCAAATTCGGAATAGAACACTAGCAAGTCCAGACTGCAGCCTGGTGCCTATTTCAAATATGTATCACCGCACTGCACCACTGTGGCTCCAGAGGCAGACGGGCTGAGCGGCTGGATCTTAGGCTTTCTGCTTACGCCAAGCTCGAACGCCACACAAGAAGGGAGGCCGGCTTTGCCTCGAAGGATCCAGCAAGCGACGACGGATCAGCCTGCGTAAGCTGAGACCCAAGTGTGCTAGCGCATCTGTCACCTATTTCATGTGTGCTGCGTAAATTCTCACAGGTTCTCTCGCAGGCAACTGCCGTGAAAAGGGTAACACGTGTGTGACTTTTGGTCCGTATATATCCCCATCTTCCATGCAGGTGTCTAGAGTCTAGACACATTGCCAACATCAGGTTTCGAAACATTTTCACTCCCATCATCATTCAACCGTCGACAAAATCAAGAAGCAGCAAGAATGGTCCCTTCTCCCTCGCCCAACGCTATGAATTCCACGGTAGTCCTGCGCCGAATCACCATCTTCACCTTTCCACCGGCCTTCGTCTTGTTCATTATACATGGAGTAGGCAGCGGGTGGGCCTTTCCAGCTGTAGGGCTTGTGCCACTCGCCGGCTCGGCTTTCTTGGGCCTCCTTCTTCTTTACCGCGATCATGTCGCGGTCTTGGGCTCTCCGTTCCAGATACTCTCCCCCTCCAATATCTTCTTCGCAGATAGCGTCCTTACCATCTTCCTCCTTGGTTGTCTGATTCCAACCTGGGTATTCCTCGACAGGCCTTGGGACGCCGGCATGATCATTCTGGGCACTTATTGCTCCGTCTTCATGATGGTCAACTTGTAAGTGCCTCATTGGAACTTGGCGATCTCCGCTGGAATCGTTCGTGAAACCGATAAATATTGATCATCGGTGTTAGCGCCATCCACTTCTATTTTGCTGCGGCGGAGGCATTGCATCTTGTAACGTCTCGGACCAGTCCATTCAAGTCACTAGCAGCGGACTATATTCCTCTCACTAGCGACTATACAGACGACCCTGAGGATGCTGAGCGAGGAACGATGATGACCTAAATTATGACTAGTTGGCCTTGGGAGGTGCTATTGCCGTAACCATAAGAAGCTCTCCAAAGTCTGTCAAGCGTGTATTGTTCATTTCTGTGAGACCGGACACTTGACGTTGCTTGCCATGGAACTCATTCACGATTGGGGCGTCACGAAGCGGTGGCATTGTTTGTTGAAGCGGCAGAAGAACGGAGATCATCAATCATCTTGTCTGTTCTGAAAACATCTCTTAAGTCGAGTAGATCGTGTCTTATGATTGAGGTGATGGGATCCTCCAGTCTAGTCCCGAGCGGTCTAGCCTTTGGGACCGTCGCCAATCGGTTCCCAATTTCCCAGACAAGGATGCGAGGGGTTCGAAGGGATTGGGAGGAGATGGGCGGGAGTTGATGTGGACGGCAACGGCTACCTTGTGTGTTGAGCTGCCAGGGAGGTGGTGGGGATTCTAGGGTGTTTACTTTTATTGTAGCTAAGCCTTTGTGGCCTGGTTCAAAGAAAACATACCTATTGCGGAAGACCTCGGGCAGACGGTAGCCCTTCTACGCTTGGATACTCCCTAGGAAAATGGTTGATCGTTGACCTCTGTTCCAAACCATCCCCAGATTCACCTCACTTTATATGTCTCATCTTCACCACACTCCCGTTCACCCCCGCCGATCCGACCCTCTGCAACGTCGCAGGTATCAACGGCTCGATCGTCTTCTTCCACACGGTCTCATACAGCCCCGGGCTGCCATCGCCCGCCAGGCTCCCCGGCTCCAGACTACCCAGCAGCGTTGAGTTACTACAGCACGGCGCGTTGGACCCCCAGAACGGCCCCGCTGCCCAGGCCGCCCAGCCAATGTACTCCTGGTTATCACTCATGTACGCGAGCGCGTCTGTCAGCATCTCCGCGCACCCCGTGGTGTTGCTGCCGCCGAACTCGCTGACCAGGGCCTTGATGTTGTACTGCTTCAGCCAGGCGGTCAAGGGTGCCAGGGTCGTGTTGAAGGGCTCGGTGCATGCGATGTGCGAGCCGGAGAAATCGTAATCGAGGTACTCGTGGATGTCGACCGCCCAGTTGTTCGCCGGGTCGTCGATCTGATACAGGTAGTCAGAGCTGGGCTCATCGGTGCCCGTGGAGCCGGAGTTGGTGGTCCAGGTGTGGCCGCCCGTGTAGCCATTGCCCGGGACGAGGATGAGGTTCTTCGCACCCGCCTGTCGGATGGCAGTGACGGCGGCCTGGTCGTTCTGGAGCACGAGCGAGGTCGGCATGTCGTGGGGCTCGTTCATGAGCCCGAAGATGACGTGGGTGTTGTTGGCGAAGCGCCGGGCCAGTTCCCCCCAGAAGACAGCGAATTGTTCTGTGGTTGCGGCGTCTGGGTCGGTGGTGTTTCCGATGACGCTGCCGGAGATGGGTTGTGACGATGGGTCGTTGTACCGCATGTAGTTGTGCGGGTCCAGGATGGCATCTGGGAGAGGGTGAGACGGGGGTTTGTGGTAATAGGAATGGCCTGTGTTGCAACTTACATGCGCCTTTGGTGATGGTGATGTGGTCAATAGCTTGCTTGTAAAAGTCGAAATGCTAGTCATCTCTTATTAGTAACCCTCATTCCATCCAACTCGCGTAAAGCTAGCTAGCTCACCGTCTCGTTGAACTTGGCCCCGAGGCCGTATGCAAGCGGACACATCCGTTCCAACAGGAACGCAACACGGAATAGGTTGATCTGCCCATGGTTAGCTTGGAACCAGCATCTTGATTCTGCTGTGGTCTCATCTCACCTTGTCTTGATCCACATAGATATTTACGGCGGACTTGTTGATGAATGCATAGTCCACACCGAAAGCCCCAGGGAGTCCTTGACCCTTTGTGCCATACGCACCAAACTCACCGCTGGACTCTGACACTCCAGCATAGTAAATGGTGGCTTGGACGCCTAGAATGAAAGACGAGAAGAGAACAGGGAACTTCATCGTGACTACTCAGCTGAAGCACAGGAGGAAAGTGGTGACGAACTGCTTCGGCATTATTCGAGTATAAGGGGCTTCGTTGGCGTGGCGCGTATATACTTTTATATATCCACGAAGCCCCGGAAAACCAGAAGGCCCCTGTTCACACCCTTGGGTGCAATCTACCTAGGGCGACTATCCATCCATCACCCTGGTGCTCAGGCAAAGCTCTTGATAATTGGTCTGCCCCTGAAAAGTGGTTGCAATGACGGCACGTGCATCGGTGAAGACAATTATCCAGGGATATTAACCCGGGTTTGTACACTATCCGTAGGAGCATTAGACTACGACGACCGGCATTCTTTCCCGGTCGTTCCTGGCGGAAAGACGGGGCCGACTCCGCATCGAGTGGGATGGAAGCAAGAGCTCCGGGAATATGCAGGGTGGGAGATCTGGAGATTCGAGTTGAAACGTAGATTTCCCCAAGGCAGCGAGCTGCTATCCTCGCTGCCAATCAATTTACAATTTAATGGCGATGGGCAGGCCAAGAGACTGCCGGCCTCCGCTAATCTCGTCGCAGATTCTCCCTTGCGGCCACGGAGACTCCGAGTTATACGCAATACAGCACGCTCCTGGACAAACGTTGTCGATAAATCCAGGCTATTAGAGTTGGTGCGGCCGAAGCGGAATCCTCCGCGCAAACGGATGCCCAAGGAAATAAAGTCTTTGACGTGTCTAAAGCGCTTCAGCAGCTGCTGTTGCTCAGTGCCAGGGGAATAGCACCAGTATAAATTCTGAGAGTCTGAGAGGCTGAGAGGCTGAGAGGTCTGAGAGGCTGAGAGGCCGGTCCTTATTCTTCGGCCCCGGGTTGCCCATCGACCCAAATAACGATGTTGGAAGGCGGGTCATGCATCTCAGCAAAGAAGCCTCGAATATCCTTATCCGAGTACCGCAGGCTGAAGTGCATCAACACGAAGGTAGTCTTGGGCCACTTCCGCACGACCGGCTCGAGATCAGCCCATATGGTATGTTTTGTCTTCACAGCCTGGGCCCGATGTTCCTCATATAAGAAGCTGCATTCGCTGATGACGACCGGGATCTCGTCCTTCAGCCACTGCGGCTCTGCGGCTAGTATGGCGGCGGTTGTGTCACCGAGGAACGCGAACACGGGTGTGGCGTGGGATGCGGTGATCTCGACGCCGGAGTCGCGAAGATTCTTCAGCTCGACGCCCTTCAGACCCATGTATTCTTGCTTAAGCTTCTTGGAGTTCATCTTGAAGACGTAGCCGACGCACGGGACGGTATGGTCGCAGGCAAACGCTTCGGCGGTGAAGTCGACGGTGCGACGCAACGGAACGACATCGCCGGGCCGAACGCCATGGAGGTCGTGTGTGTTTAGCCAGTGGCGTTCGTTCGGGGCAGTTGGGGGCTGGAGTGCTTCGGACGGGTCGAAATCGTCGACAGACCCCGCGTCAGAGTCATCGGTGTCGTCGGCGGTCCGCAGGCCGCCAGCATTGAGCACGGTCTTCGCGACGAGGAAGTCATTGAGGACCTTGGCCACCTCGATCGGGCAGTATATGTCGGGGGGGTCGCTGCGCTTGATAAAGGCGGGCGTCAGGAGGCAGTGGTCGGTATGGCCGTGGGTGATGAAGATATGCTTCGGCCGCTGCTTATTGACGCATAAGCCAGCGTCGAGGAGCAGATTGAGCTGTGGTATGACGAAAGAAGTATGCCATGCTGCTCGAGACTTGCCGGTAAGGACGAATTGCTGATGTTTTCCTGGAAACCGCCATTCGAGGACTTCCGAGTGTGAGGATTGCGGGAGAGGAGTCGCGAAATTAAGCTTCGCCATCGTATGCAGCAGACGAGTGCAGATTCATCCCATCTTCCGGTCTTCCGGAGGCTCGGCTTACTGTAAAAAGTTGAGACTTGAGACTTACCGTCTAGACTACAGAGACGAAGAGGCAGCGAACTTTGCAAGAATAGAAGAGGTTCTGTTATAGATCGTAGCAGAAAATAGCAGCATATAAAGAAGCTTAATCACGTTTAAAAGCTGGTTAATCGTTATATTCTCTAATTATATTCTCTAATTATATTGCTATAATTATTATTAGCAGAAATGTTATCGATAGTGCTTATATAAGCAATTATTATCAGAACGCTTACTCTGATTTGCCGGGGTCTTCAGCTCTAGAGCAGAGCCTAAGCTATCGCTTCCTCTTTGAAAACTTCTTTCTCTACGAAACGCGCTCTCCGTAAATTACGGGCGCGTCGAAACACCTTTGATATGAAGTTTCTGCATCTCCTCTCTTTGTTAATAACCTTAATGCGACGTTTCACGTAAGACTACGGCGGACTAAACTAACTATAGCACTAATCTCGCCTTAGAACGTGCCTTAAGAAAGAGGAAGATGCAGCAGCCAGAGCCGCACGACGATAAGACTCCTAGAGCGCAGTCGTCTTCTTCGACGAGCACACCTACCTTCACCTCGCACGGAGAGTTTCTAAAGAATCGATCGACATCGCGAGGAGTCTGGGGTTCGTCCACAGCTAACTCGGGCCGTCCTCTCAGCGAATTGGGTAGCACGCAGCCTGGATATGCAAATGCAAATCCAAACGGCGCGTCGGCGTCGGCGTCCAACTACAGCTCCAGCTCCAGCGTTAGCTTGAGTGGCGGTTCCTTCCCGCCGCCGCCCACAACAACGTCAACGACGTCAACAACGTCAGCAACATCCCAAAGGAGCTTCAACTCGACGACTACGCGTACCTCGGCCCCCTCCCTGGATGATGCAAGAATTATCACTCCTAACTCCTTCCCCAATGGAGTGCGATTGGCGACGAACAGAGGACCAAATGCTTACGCTGCCACCAACCCTCACAATGGGCTCGCCCAAGCTTCATCGACGAACAATGCACCTTCTCTACCCTTCCAGAACCACCCAAGACCTGGCGATATCCCCCGAACCCCCTCTCCAGCTGGAGCTGGTCTTACCAGGCCTTCATCCACAAAATACGATCCTTCTTCCTTGAAGCCTTCTGCACAGCAGCGCTTGTCCTCTCTACTGCCGCCTACGACGACCACAAATGCCTCATCTCGTCCTCCGACGTCTAGTACGTCTGCCACTGCCACCGCCACTGCCCCGGCTACCCTGGCACCATCTGCCAATGGCCCCAATGGCACGACAGGAGGCAGCAATAGCCGTCAAGATACCTTGTCGAGCAATAGTCCTGCTACTGTGCCTGCTCAGGCAGGACCAGCCCAGCAGCCCCTGGCGAGCAGGCCCAACGAGGGCTCTGGAGGCAGCGTGGCCAACAAGCCAGTACTTAAGATGAAGAGGACTGGGCAGAACTTCCCCCTGACTCCATCTGCTACCGGCTCACTTCACCAGCGGAACAGCTCTTACTCGCCAAATCGAAGACCAGGTCCAGTTACGGGAAGTACGACCAGGAAGGCGTCAGCTCTCATCCCGAACAAAGCTGCTGCAGCCCCTTCGACCAGACGTGAGACCAAGGTTCCAGTTCCACAAGTTCCACAGCCTGTTGCTGGAAAAGGAGGATCCAAGGCATCAAGTGCTGGGCCCTCGGTAAAGCTCAATGAGCCACCGCAGGGCCTTCGCCTCCCGGAGAGTGCCGGCCTCGTTGGTCTGCCACCAAATGCATCGAGCGGACCAACAGAGGATAACAGCGGCGGCAAGACCTCTGTTCCGATCCCGGACTCGGACTCGGACGAGATCATCTATGAGACAACGGCCCATACTGCCGAGTTGGACGAACTGGCGGTGGAAGATGATGTTGAGAACGGCTCGAGTAGTGATGACTCCGACTCTCAAAGTGATGACAACGAAACCGTGGAGATGGACCCGGGCGGCGAGACATCCTTTCAGCAGCTTTTTCGGGCACCAGACCAAGACGACGACTCGGAGGACGACTCGGAGGATAACGACGCGACGTCCCTGTCCTCGTCCGGTGACTCCTCGATTGCTAATGAGCCCACGGTGGCTCTGCCCTCCGCCAACATCCAACACCAAGAGGCTTACCCTACTACAATTCTGGAGATGGCCGAGCCCGGCCGTTTGTACACTGAGTACCGTGGTACGTAATCCTCGCAATGTGATGACAAGCCCGTCTGATTTTGTTTATTGACTCTGTATCCAGACAAGGGCGTCACCGTCAACGTTAGCCCGGCGATATTTCCTGTCGGTTACACCAAGTGCGACACATCGAAGGGCTTTCCCTGGATATGCGCCGTGCGTTCTTGCAGACTGCTCTACAAAACCCAAGCTGGCCTGGCCAATCATGCCCGAGTGAGTGTGTTATGACCCTGCCCTGGCCTTGCGTTTCTGACCATCGACAGTTCACACACAAGAAAGCAATGTTCAACGACAACATGGATGGGACCGTGTCATTGGTAGGCTCGTATTCTAAGAAGAACGAGTCTGGACACTACCCTCCTGTCGTCGTATCCAAGCGTCCCCTGGATCCAAAGGAACCACCCATGCGTGAACCCACAATTCCGGTAATGAAGCTTGGCAGAAAAGCCCTTTCTTTGGCAAAGAAAGTGACAATGGCAAGTCCCGTCTTCGATGGGGAGGATGTGGTGATGGGCGACGGCGATGCAGACAACCTTGAAACACGGGAGCCTCGCCCTCCCCCTTCTACGGCCGATCCGAGAAGCTCTGAACAGATGTGGGCGTACATTCAACCCTTTCTGTCCGTACACCACTCGATCCCCGACAAAAATTGGACTCGACATATCATCCACCTCCCTCGCGTACGCGACATCAAGTGGAACGAAGAGTGGGTCAGGGAACACCCGTACAAAGACTCACATCCCAGGGATATCACCGCTCTTGTCGTTCAGGTCACCGGCGTCGAGTCGCCCACTCCTTGTGTGCACTGTGCCCAGGGTCGAGGTCCCTTCATCGGTTGTATCATGATCTCACCAGAGGCGCCAGACGATGCAAAGGGCGGCGTCCTCAGTTGCGCGAATTGTAAGTAATCTTGTCCAGGCTGGCACGCATTATCGAGTTCCGTAAGATGCTAACTGTGTATCAAGGCTACTATCACTGTGGTCAGTCCAATTGCAGTCATTGCAGTGATGCGATAGAACGCAGGGCACGGCGGGCTCGAGCCAGGCAGGAGCCTAACAGCTACAACGTCAAACATCTATCAGACGTGGCCCATCGGAAGTCTACCAAAACGATGATGACAACCCAACCTCACGTTTCGTTGGACTCGATGACTTCTTCCCTCGGGGCATCTTCCCGGTCCAATTTGAAGCTGTATCTGCCGTCCGAGTTCAAGAGTATCGAAATGGCAAGCGACGCTCGTACCTACAAGGTGATCATGGGCAAGCACGGGGAGAATATCCTCATGCACGGAGCATTGGTACCTGACCATTACGACCTGGATCCCACTGTTCCTGGCTACCCTTGGATATGCCCTGTCCGGTCGTGCCGAAGAGTTTTCAAGAAGATTGTGAACTTGGGATCTCACTTTGTTGTAAGTCTAGTCTGCGGCACGTGGGTACGCGGGTGTGTTGGAAGCTCAGATACTAATGATTCACCACAGGTAGGGCATCGTGGATGCCTATACAACGACAACCTCGACGGCACGCTGTCGCAAGTCGGCTACTATAACACACCTCAGCCTGGCAATACTACTTGCCCCGCTGTTATCATCTCCAAGAATCCTTTGGACGCAAGCGAGGCTCCTATGGAAACCCCTAGATTACCTGGTCAACCCGGCCACGCGCCAAAAATCGGTAAGCATAAGATCATGATAAAGAAACCCACCTCCGTGCGGACCCAAACAAGAGAATTCGTCACCGGCGATGCCAAGAAGCTATGGGACTACGTGCTCCCTTACTTGCCCAAGTCTCTCAAATCCATCGCCTCCGATCCAATAATCGCGAGCTTGTTCAATCTGCCTCGTCAACGAGAGATTCAGTGGCGGATGAGTTGGGGGGAGGGCCAACTGGAGGATGACAAGAGGCAGATCCTGGGGCTGCTCGTCTACCTGATCGGCGAGGATCACGGTAACGGCGAAAGACCTTGCACGAATTGCGCTAGAGGCTACGGTCCCTTTCCGAGCTGCCATATTCTCACCAAGAAGGCATCATGGGATGCTCATGCTCTGGTGCAAAGCTGCGCGAACTGCATGTTCATGCACAACACGTCAGCCTGCAGCATCAAGTCCAGCTGGAGGAAGAGGGCAGGCGAGCAGTCCCGACCAGCCATAGCCGCCCCACCGCCCATTGACGATTGGATCGAGACGACGGCCTACGCTGCCGGCACCGGTGCCAGCAAGAGGCCTCGGGTCTCAGACTCGGAGAGTGAGCCTCTGGCCACTCGTCGACGCTCTGATAGACTGGGCCTTGCAGACGACGAAGGCAGGTCGGAGTCTAAGAAGAAGAGCATCACATTGTCACTGAACCGCGATGGCAGGTCGACACCGGGCTCTGGTGGTGTAGTGCGCATGCCTGTACAGACGAGAATCCCCAACGGTGGCGCTGCTCAGGGAGCATCCTCATCAGCTCTCATCCACGCAGGCCAGATTCAGCCGGACGATCTGCTCGAGATGGAGGACTGGGAGATCGCGCCGGGCCGCATCCGCGAGACCGGCGTGGAGCGGACGAACAGTAAGCTCTCACAACCTCCGTCACCCGCGCGAAGCCTTCCTTATCATCTCACTAACACGCACCCTTCTGAACAGACATCGCCTTCTCCAAGTCCTACCTCGAGACAAACCAGGCTGTACGTGTGTCAGCCGATGTGTCCTTCGAGGTTAAGACCATCAAATCCGGTCACGCCCTCGAGCTTGAGGCTGACCAGACCAAGACGCGCTACTGCTCGCTTGCGAGCGGCAAGCTACACATAAGCCTCGAGGAGCAACAGGATTTCACGATCGGGCCGCATGGGCTGTTCAAGATCAAGCCAGGCTCCAAGGCGTGGATCCAGAACCGGTTGTATGTAGATTCGGTGCTGCATATCAGCACGTATGCAGAGGGTTGAGCATGGATGGTCAGTGGTTTATGGTTTGCATCTGAAGCCCTTGCATCGGTTTGTGGCGTCTGCAAAGGGTGCGTTGCATTTGGCGTGAGAGGCGTCTGCATTAAACAGCCAGTGGTAGCAAGGAAAATGGCTGTGCATCAATGGCCGTGTGTACAGTACATAGGGCCAAGGTTAAGTCAAGAGACACTTGCCAAAATACAAGTGAATGCCAGTCAACTTATTTCCGTGATAACGGACATGCTTAGAGCCGGAAATGAAAACCCCCAAGCTCGCCTGCTGTTTGTGCGAAGCCATCGATCGTCCTCGGGTTAAAGTTCTCAAAATTGGTGGGCGCTTTTCGACATGAGTCACTTCGTTCTGGGTGCTTCCCTTGGGGATCCTATGCTCTACTTGAGATATATCATTGCTGCTCGGACTGTTGGGAGAATTGACTACACAGCATGGGATAATTGGCGCCCTCTCGGTGGAATCCGTACCCTAAGCAGTGGGGCGAAGCGAAAGGGGCTCAAGTACAGTGGAATGATGAAAATGACATCCATCTCAGCCACGGGAATACCGGGAATATCGATTGGGGTTCTATGAATGGTATCAAACCTACCTAATTCTCATAAATTGGCTTGCATAACTCATTGCCCACCACAGCAGGCCACCTATGATGCCCGCAAGCGGTGCCGACACCAACCCGTCCGCCAAAGTCACCACGGACCCCTGGCTCACCGTGTCCGTCGTCAGCATCCCACCTGCCTGCGCGAGACCCGGCACGCTCCACGGCGCCCACGTAGCATTGTAGGTCCAATTCCCCGTCGTGCGGACAATCTTCGTATCCACCCCCCCCCGTGTTCCCAGACAAGAAGCGCTGGTAAAACGCCTGTATCTCCGGCACCTGGTCCTGGGGGAACGTGCGGTGCGCGTGGTCGCCGTCCTGGCTGAACCCATGGCGGTCTGCGATCCCCAGCGCGTCGTAGATCTTGTTCGCCGTCACCACGCAGCTCTGGTCGCCCAGCCACAAAAAGTCCGTCTTGGACGTGCTGTACAGGCCGCGCGGCGCAATCACGCCTGCTAGCTCGTGGTGGTCGACGCGGAGCGTGCCTACGCTGTAGTTGTCGGCTCCGAAGACGTCGAAATGGTGGAGTACCAGACGTTCTCGCCGACGATCTCTTGCGCAGTCTGCGTGACCAGGTCATGGTTCACCAGCATGCCGCGGCTGACCTGCCAGCAGGCGTCGCCGCCCGAGCCGGATTCTTGGGGCAGGGTCAGCGCGATGCGGTCGTCGAAGGCGCCGGCTACCATCGCGCCTTTGCCGTTGCGGCTGCAGCCCGTCACTGCGATGCACGTTGGGTCGATGCCAAGTTGGGGGTTGTCAATCAGCACATCGATAATGCGAGATGTTCCCCACGCCCAGGCCATCAGCGTACCGGCGGTCACGTTGGGCCCGTAGAGATCGTAGAAGAGGCCCTGCCCGCGGCTGGAAGCATTTTTCTGCACACCAATGTCTGAATTGTCAAAAATGAGTAGTGCTGCGCCATCGGGGCGCCGGACGGACAAACTTCCGTAGGCGATAACGGCCGCCACAGGACTCGTTCGGCAGATGGTGGTGTTGGCCGCCGGATAGGAGATATTCACGGACCAGCTGACGGTATTGGTATCATTCAGGTCCGCCATGACGCGCAAAATGCTGGTCGCGTTGTCGAATTGGCCGCTGAGCACGGGCGGCCGAGGCGGTCTGTCACCCAGTTCATACCGCTGGAAGAGGCTTTTGATCTGTGCCGCGCGGCAGGACCAGGCTTCTACACTGGTGATTGCGGTGCCATTGAGGAAGGTGAACGGGTCTGGGAGGTTGTATGGGTTGGCGGTTGCTGGAATATGTTAGCGGTTGCTCAAACATAGCGCGGCATAAGCGAGGACCCACACTCATTCTGTGAGATTTGAGCGGACCCGAAGGCCGACAGGGCGAGGACAGATGCTAATGAAGCCTTCACCATTGTTTTTCAGCGTGTCAAACACGACGATGCTTCTCTTCGGCGGTGGAGTATTTGCTTCGCCACAGCAACGGGGGACCCGAGAATATATTAACGACTTCCGAACCTGACAATCGGTCCCGTGTACCCGTGACCGCTTCATCCTCTGCGTAGATACGGAGATTCTCGCGTGTCTTCATACCGGTCGGACACGTCTGACATTGTACGCTCGCCGCCCGGGCGTTTAGGTTTCGAAGTGTGCCATGCGGGTGATCATCAGAGGTGTGATCGCGGGTGTCAGTGTGGATCGCATGGCCCTGTACAGTATGAAGCTTGGTACGAGCGAGGCCATGGTATCCTGACTTCGGTTAGCCTGAACGTTCTATGGAAGCTCGGGGACGCGGCTGGGATGAAGTTTAAGATCGGAGCATACCGAGCCAGTGGTAGTGGTCTCATATCGGCCTCCAGGTAGGCAGAGCCACAGCATTATGAAGACTTCTCGGCCCACCACCTCTTCAAGCCCTCAACATCGCACCACTCAGTATCTCTCGGATTCTCGAACCACCACCTCGAGCCTTCCTTGGGTTTCTCATTGCCATACTTCTTCAGACTACCCCCATCAAACCTGTGATTCTTGACGCCAAGTAACAGAACGGTACTTCCAACATCCGGTGAAAACTCATCGGGTTCCAGGAAGACGGTCAGCAGGACCTGCTTGCTTGTAGACGGGTCTACCAACCTAGCTGTCCGCTGTTTGAAAGGAGGCAAGGTCGCCGGCTCAACCTCGGAGAGTGAAGCAACAATCGCTAAGATGTTGACGATCCAATTCTGCTTGTAAGGCAGGTTGGGGATGGCTTTGAGCGGTGTCAGCTTCAATGGCTTGCTGAGATCGTTGGATATCCAGGGGAGGTTGTCGCTGGCTGAGTAGCTCGAGTGTGAGCCTGTGGTACGATGCTCTTGTGCCTCTCCTTCGTTGCGGCTCTCAGTAGACCTCGCTTCGCAGACCACTGGCTTTTCAGCGACCAGAAGCTCAGGCGGTTTCGATGGCCCTCCCTCCTCTCGAGCAACAACTTCCTTTTTGCCAGTTTGAGACCCCGCTCCAACAGACTGAGTTGAGAGCTCCTGCATCATGGTCCCAGCCATCTGCATGTAGGCAGTATTCCATCCCACAACGCTCAATTCCTGGGCGACCAAGAAGACCATTTCCTCGGGCTTTCCCGAGCCCGAGTCCTCCCCTTCTCGATTTGAAGGGACCAGAACAGACTTGACTTCAAACCTGTTCAACCGAACATAACAGCCCACATAGACCTGACCACTGTCCACGAACCGGTGCACCTCCGGCCGAAGTAGTGCCTGGACACAAAGCTCGCCATCTCCCAGAAGCAGTCTGGTTGTTCGATACCGCTTTGTAATTGGAATGTGTGTCTCGATCCCCTCAACAAGCAGAATGGAGCCCGGAACACAGTAGTGTGTCCGAAGTAAGTCGGCGATGAGTTTCTGAGGGATGAAGGGCCCCCGGGGATCTGCCGCTATCACCGCGGACTGAGCAGGCGAGTCGTAGGGAGCCATGGGTTGGATATCCGTAGTAGCATGGCTGCGGCTGAATAACTGACTGCGGAGGTTGAAAGTTTGAATGGACGAAGACTGAATGAGCACACTCACAATAGACAGCAGGCTGCCGGGACGCCGAGACTGACCACCCCTAACCCTACATTGAGACAAGCTGTGCCTGCCGGCTTGTCGAGGACCTTGATCGCTCAAAAAAGTATCGACTCCTCCCCCTCTTGGATAGCATACACTACGGACAACCACAGTTCCTTATATTCCAATACACTTCTTCATGATACTTCAGCTTACGCGGCCTCTATCCAAGGCAGCTTGTTCACCTCTTCTCTTCCGATCCGCCTCCATCAAAGCTCCACCCACCACCACCTCGAAACTCTCCCTCCTCCTTCGACCACTCGCGACCATGGCCAGCACCCTCCCCTCCGACCGCCGGCCCCTCGTGATCTCCGGCCCCAGCGGCGTCGGAAAAGGCACCCTCTTCAACCTGCTCCGCCAACGACACCCAGACACCTTTACCCTCTCCGTGTCGCACACGACGCGCGCCCCGCGCGACGGCGAGAGCCATGGCGAGCACTACTACTTTGTGACGCACGAAGACTTCGCCAATCTCATCGCGCAGGACGGCTTCGTGGAGCACGCGCAGTTCAGCGGGAACCGGTACGGCACGTCCAAGCAGACGATAAAAGACCAGACGGAGAAGGGCAAGGTCGTGGTGCTGGATATTGAGATGGAGGGGGTAAAACAGATCAAGCAGAGCGGGATGGACGCGCGGTACGTGTTTGTGGCGCCGCCGAGCGAGGAGGTGCTGGAGAAGCGGCTGAGGGGGAGGGGCACAGAGAAGGAGGAGAGTGTACAGAAGCGGCTGAGGCAGGCGAAGTTGGAGCTCGAGTACTCGAAGACGCCGGGCGTTCACGATCTTATTGTAAGTGGCTCGCCGTCCTGGTGGAATTATGTTGCAGAAAGTACTGACAACGGTAGATCGTCAACGACGACCTGGATCAGGCCTACAAGCAGCTAGAGGATTTCGTGTACAAGCCTGTCGACGCATAGAGTGGTCTGCCTGAGCACACAATTCCAAGCAACGGGGGTCTGGAACACACTGCAGACTAGCATTCCCAAAATCGATATTCAGGAGTTTGGTGTCAAGGGTGATTGCGAAAAGGTCAATGCGTGATGGGTGAACAGTTCTTATGTCTTCCGGCAGGTATCAAGACTAGACTCTAATTAGAGTGCCGAAGGGCTGGATTAAGAATGGGGAAAGGAGAAAAGAGGAGCCTCGACAACAGGTCGGGAGTACTAAAAAGAAAATAAGCGTAATAGTCCAGTCCGCAGAGAGAAATTTGTTCGTCCGTCCCTTGCGCCCAACAACCAACCCCTCTCAAACCACACAAAGCATAAGGCTAAGGACTAGACGGCCAGCATATGCAAGCGCTATCACGGCCTCAAAATCCGTCTTCCGCTCGCGCTTTTGGTCTTCGCCCGATTCGATTCTCACTAACCGACGTAGCTCGCCTTCATATTCTCATCGATCGTACGCTTCCTGAACGGCTCCTCCTAGTAGCCGTTCATGGTCATACGTTGAGAACTGCGGCTCATCTCACGTTCGGCAGCCGGGCTGATCGGTCTGCTGCTGCTGTGGCCCTGTGCGCTTCCCTCCTTCAGTGCCAATAGCTGCTTGGCACGGAAGGTCTCATAGTGGGTCTGGGACGTCGTCTCGATGAGGTCCTGCAAGTGTGTCCGGAGCAGGAAGTTCCGCAGGTAGACAAACTCGCAGTGGTTCTCGTCCTCGACGTTGATCACACCCCACCGGTTCTGGCGACCCCGGACCTGCTTGCCGTTGACAATGATGTTCTTCTCGGAGCCGACGACGGCGAAAGGAACCAAACTCTGTAATCACAAGTTAGCAAAGAGTAAGACGGTCTGCAATTCAGTTAGGGCATCCTCGTACGTCGATCTGGTTGTTCATGGCCCGCTCCTCGTCGTCGTGCTCATCACTGTCGTAGGGGTACATCTTCAGGTTGTGGAAAGCGAACTCCTCCTTGATGCGCTCCTTGAATGCCTTGCGCTCCTCCAGGGTCAAGGTGTCGGCCTTGGCAATGACGGGAACGACGTTAACCACGTCGGACAGCTTCTTCAGCACGACAATATCGATAGGCTTCAGGGAGTGGCCGGTGGGCTGAATGAAGAACAGGCAGCAATGGATGCGGGTGTCCTGAATATACTTGTCGCGGTTGGCGGTGAGCTCCTTGCGCAGGTAGGCGGAGTGCTGGTCCTTGATGTACTTGACGATGGGGTCCCAGCAGCGGTCATTGTTGATCAGGTCGCCGTAGCCGGGAGTGTCGACGATGTTGAGCCTAAGACGGACGCCATTCTCTTCGATGAGGTGGGACACGGGGTGGATCTCGGTAGTCGATCGGATGACCTCGTCAGGCACCAGACGACCCTTGGACTCGATAAGGTGGGAGGCGAAGATGGTGTTGATGAGGGTGGACTTTCCGAGACCTGTCTGGCCTGCGATCCAAGGAAGACAAGACACGTTAGCTGTCGATGCAATTGAACCGAACTAACACGACTCAAGCGCTGTTCAGGGACGCTGAGGTTGGGGGCACGGCAGACGCACCAACGCAGATGATGTTGAACTGGAAACCACGCTTCAGAAGTTTGCGCTCGATCTGGCTGGTGATGCTGTCGAAACCGACGTGGCTCTGGGGGAAGACGGACGCAGGGGCAGCGGTCGCCATTTTCGCGGGTGGTTTGCAAGGAAGAACAGATTCGAAACAAATGCGAGATGGATCGAATTGATGAAGACAAGCGGATGTCAAGTCGCCGAAGGACAATTGAGATCCTGAGACCTGGTCGTCGAGGGTATCGCGAGATGGAGTTTCGTCGGCGACAAAGGGGTGGGAAGTGGAATGGAAGAAACGAGTGAGAGTTTTGTGATGGTTTGGGTGAAAGACTGCTGGTGATCTCCGTGCTGCGACTGCAAGAGCCAGTCAATTCGGTCTCTCGAAATTGGGGACCAGTTGATTGCTGCCACCTGAAGACGACAATTTCCGCCTTGCTAGGGGCAGAGTAGGGAAAGGGGTCGCAGCTTCCTGCGTGGAAAGGGGCTAGCCTGGCAGGTGGGTCCGTGCTCCAGCTCGGCACGCATTACGGGTCTTATCCCTGCAAGTGGGCTTTTGCATTTTGGTAAGTTTTTCGAGCAACGGCTTGAGGTTTCGCGACAGCGTCACCATCACAACCGACGAAACTCCGCGCGCACCAATCACCTCGCCAGATCACCTTACACACAGGAATGATCATATCACATCGTTGACGAACCCTTCACCAACCTTCTGGTAGTGCCCGGTCGAAAGAGACAGCCATGGCCAGCGCGATGTTGTCTGCGCGGGCAGCCCCGTCCATCCTCCCCCGACTCTCCGCTCCGACCCTCTTCTCTTCCAGATTCGCCTCTGTGTATCTGAGGCAGCTATCGTTGCCTCTCCTTCCGAGGATCTCCCTGTCTATCCCGGCGATATCATTAAATCTACCTCCTCTTCCATCGTTGGAGGAAATATGGGACGGCCTCCTGAAGGCAGTGCCAAAGAAGAAGGTATCACACGCGAAGAGGAGACACAGGCAGATGGCGGGTAAAGCCCTGAAGGATGTGACGGAACTGTGCAGATGTCCAGCATGTGGAGGTGTCAAGAGGATGCATTTTCTCTGCCCAACTTGCACGTCGAGTGAGGCCAACCATTTTCCTACAGAGCTTGTAAGAGGGGCAGAGTTGACTAACACCGTGACAGAATATGCGAATATGATGGTCGAGCTCAGCAGTCAGCCCAAGAAAACGATGAGCCACAGCCAGCCCAAGGCGGAAGTGACGATCGACAAGAAGAAGGGCGCGGAGCCGTGAAGAGGAGGCGACTGGAGAGACCTCGCCAATGCAGGCCGAGTTTGCGAATAGAATCATGACCGAAGAAACGACCTCAGATTCTCCCCGTTATCTGGGCACCATGGAGGACCGGAACAAGCAGGTAGATGGATGGTTGAGCAAATGGAAGCAATGCTGCAGTACCCACGATAGGACAAATTGCTGGGGCCTGTCCAACAACATACGGAAGATGACTGCACAAGTATGGAAGCCAACATTTAGCAGCATGTGGCTGTTGAACAGACTACGTCGGATCCATATTCCTCCATGAAAATACAGCAGACAATCCGAGTATTTGTTCAACTTTGTCAAAGCTCTTGCCAGCAACAAGAGACAGCACAGCATGTCAACTCATGTTATCTTAGATACTATTTAGACCTGGATACTTTGAGGGATGAGACTTGGATGCTGGACAAGCTGGGGGGCAAGCTGTCCTGGGATGATATGGCCAACTAAGCTACCATCTTTCTGCATAGGCCGCAGATATCAGTTGTTTGCAAGATGCCCTTTCTGCTAAAATGGCAGAGTACAGCAAATCCACAAGATGTAGAGTTCCAAATTTGGTAGAAGAAATACTATCCTACCATTTAGTAGAACCTGGAAGCTTGTTGCTGCTGTTTCCACAGGTACAAAGAGTTGCCTCGCGCAAAGCTTCCCTGTCTTCCATCACATCTTGTCGGAACCCCACTACGTCCATTTCCCTCACATTCTCAACTTCAACAATCTCCCAACACAATCCCTAACGACAACAGCCACATGGACTGGTGATAATGGTAAGAGACCTTGGAATTGATAACATCCTCTGTTCTGGCTGACACTCTTCCCAGTCGAAACAATACCTCACCACCCACACGGTGGACAATGGTAAGCGCCTTCAACCCCACCATCAACTTCCCCTTGCGCACCCACGGTCGCGTCGCTAACTTGGTCTCCCCAGCCTACACCACAGATATTTTCTCCCTCGCTACCACGCCCACGGTGCTCCTTGCCGGAAGCGGCTCCTCGACTATCAGCATCCACCGCACCTCTGACCCCTCAGGCACCTTCCCCATCGCGCAATCCCTAACCGCACACACGCTTGGTACCCACCACATCGCAACCTCCCCACGCGGCGGCAACGGCACAGTAGCGGCGTCCGTTGGCTTCGGCGGTGATGTCAAGATCTGGCGATGTGATCCCACCACCGGCGAGTTCGCACTCGACTTCCAGATATCCCCCGCCGAGTCGAAGAGCAAGGGCGGCGGCGACGTGTGGGCGATCGCGCTGGATAGTCAGGAGAAGTACCTGGCGTGCACAACACATGATGGACGGATACATGTATGGGATCTAGAGAGCAAGGGCATCGTGCAGACGTACGAGACGGGCGGGGCCGGTGCCGGCAGTTTTGGCCTGTGTGTGGATTTGAGTCCCGATGGCAAGCTGACGGCGAGTGGGCACCAAAATGGGAGCGTGTATGTATTCAACAATGACGTGGGACACCTGAAGTACTCGCTGTCTGGTATGTGTCCCCCTGGCTACGGTGATAGGTCTACCCTGTGGCAAGACGAGTGCTGATCGTCTGCAGGCCTCGCAAAACCCGTCCGAGCAGTGGCTTTCTCACCTGGCAACTCACGCCTTGCCGCCGCCGGCGATGCGGGCATAATCGCGATCTACGATGTCCAGACTGGCGAGCACGTCGGCATATTGAGCGCGGGCTCTGGACCCTCGGCGTGGATCACCTCCCTGGATTGGTCTGATACGGGCGAGTACCTGCTGTCGGGGTCGACGGATGGCAAAGTCAGGGTGTGGTCGATCGACCGTAGTGTATGCGTGGCGACGCACAGTGAGACAGACAAGATCCTGTGGAGCGTAAGGTGGCTGAAGAGGGCGAATGCCAACCAGGGCGAGATGTTTTGCGCGGCGGGAGCGAATCGGAGCATTACCTTCTACAGAGAGGGCGGGAAGAGTTAGATGTGAAGGGGATGGGCATTGTTGGGTTGCTGTCGTGACTACTCGACAACGGGTGTACTTGAGAAAGTCGACCGAGGACGGTTATGATCAGTGAGACCTTGTTGGGACGGAGATGGGGTCAACATCGTCATTGCATCGACAGACTCTGTCATGGGCTTCTAGAAAGGCGTTTTGAGGCGCAAAAAAGGCTCAGAGATATTGCAGAAATAGAGCGATAGCACGCATAGCGAAGTGCCATAGATCGTGGGCACCAATTGGGTCAGATCTGACATGGCCTCTACGAGACTTGTGGCCAGGTCCTTGAAAAATAAATGCCAATACTGATCCCGAAGATTTATTGTTTCGACAACGTAGAGGAACTTGGTGTTTTCAAGCGCAGTACATAATATGAAATAACATGACATGCGTGCCCAACCACAGGGCGGACGGCGGGACGAAAGGAATCATTTTATCTCACTTGTTCTTTGTCTTTCTTAAATTTTGGGGGAGAGGGGGGTACTATCGAGTAATGGTCATGTGTGAGCGTGTCAATTTGGCGCCAGCAGTTGCCCCGCCATCGTGTCTAATCTACCTAGGTACCCCAGATTTCCAGCCCCCATCTTTCCCCAGACCACTTCTTGATTCATTCTACCTCTTCACAACCCATAACTTCGCAACAGACCTTACCTCAGTATCTTCTACTCTACTCTCGACCAAAACCATTCACTAGAGTATTCGCAATACGCATCCGACCCACTTTCATCGACGTCATCGCATTTTCACAAGCCACTCCACGACCTGAACAGCGCGCCACGATGCCATCGACCCGCAAATCCACCCGCGGCGCCGCTGCAAGGGGTGGTGCAGGCGGCAAGCAGTCCACTCTCAGCTTCAACAATCGTGTGTCCAAGGCAGGTGCCGCGAAGGCCACCGGCAAGGACGCTCAACTTGATTCGCCCATTCCCGCACCGCCGCCCTCGAAGAAGGCGGCCAAGATCGAGGAGCCCGATGAGGAGGAGGCGGTGGAGGGGGGGCTCCAGGATGTGGTGGAGGTGGTAGAGAACAAGCCCCAGGCGGAGGTGCGGGCAGAGAAGGTCACCGATGCGCAGATTCGGAAATACTGGAAGGACGTGGAAGAGGCGAGGATCGCGAGGCGGGTGCATCAGGAGGAGCTGGGGACGGAGGAGAAGGTGCTGCGGTACTTTGATATTAGTTCGCAGTACGGGGTAAGTCTATATATCTCCTATATCATGCGTGCTAGTGGGCACGGAGAATGCTGACCTTTGTGATAGCCCTGTATCGGTATCCCTCGTATGAAGCGCTGGTACCGCGCCGAGCGGCTGGGCCTGAGTCCGCCCATCGAGGTCCTGGCCGTGCTGCTGAAGGAGAAGCCGGGCAATGCAGACATTGAGGGGTCCGCTATGGATCACCTCATGGAGTCCACGGCTATTGGCAGTGTCTAAGGATATGTCTCAGGGGTCTGTTCATGCGGATTTGCTCTGGGAGCGTCAGGATGGCGCCAAAAGGACGATGGATGAAGGAAACGGTGGGCGTTATCGGAGTTTGCAATTAGGCTCTGCTTCTCGCATGCACTTGGCTTCGAGAGGTGTGAAGAGCACTGGCCGGGTATCTCGCGAATGGTCCAAGTCGTTCGAACGCTAGCAGAAGTGCGTGCACGATAGTACAGCAGCATCGATGCTTTTACAAAACTCGCTCCCATCTCAGTACCATATGCTCCTTGTTCGGTGGTGAGGAATCGTCTCCTGTCCCTTCGCTTCCAACTCCTTCATCAGATCGTACAGAAAGAAGTCGATCAAGATGGCATTGACCTTGACTTCCGGATGATTCCGTTTGATTTCTCGCTTGATCAGTTCCACGCACCAGATACTACAAGCTTCACCGTTTGTCAGTTTCACTTCCTGACAGATTTACAACCATCGGGAACTGACCTCTCAGCTGCAGCTCCCAACTGCTCCCGGTCTGAATGATCTCCTTCTCCTTGATAGCCGTACCCAGCGGCGGGCTGTACGAGAGGCAACCCATGGTGCTCAAGATCTGCGGGACTCTGTAATCCGCAAACATGGTAATCTTGTCAATATCCCGGAACGCACCATAGCTTTCGCCCTGGAAGCATGCCCACAGATCGGCAACTAAGATCTGTGCTCGCTTGAGAAAGCGAATGGGCTTCCGCCGCCCTTGCCAGCGAGATTCATCCCGGAAGCAGGAGAATTTGTCCGCTAGCAGGTTAACAAGCCCCGCTGCTGAGCCGTTGGCGGCTTGGATGCAGTTGGTGAAGCTGCAAGAGTAGTTCTGCCGGAGCCCGTTAGCCAGGAGAGTACTGGGAAGGCAATGCACACGTGGTTCCTAGCAAATGAGGCCCTCAACCGAAAGAAAGACAAGCAAACTTACTTCGTATAGAACACGTCCGGCTTCTCGTAAACAGGCCAGACGCTCCTCTAGGAGGGGTATCTCCTCATCTGTCGTCGACCGGAAGACGTGTTTCAGGGCCTCCAACGTACACTCATCCTCGTCCTGCCAAAAATGGGGATCGGTGATTGGAATATCTGACAGGTGCAGCTGTCAACCCCCAGATCTCAGACAAAGACCTGCTTGCTAAGAATCATGCGCGAAGCCGTCAGATCAAGAACGAACCTTCATCGAGCGCTCTCTGCAGCGAAGCCACCAAACTCCAATAGCCGGTGTATGTCTTGCCCTTATACTCCACGGCAAAACGCTTGTCGTCTGCCAGCTTCGACCAGAACGAGAAGTTCAGCAGATCCATGGTGAAGATGAATGCCACAGTGCTCTCGTCCTTGGTCTTGGGGTGCAGCTCGTGCTCGGACCAGGTGGCGGTCGAATAGCTCTTCTCCTGCATCTGTCGGTAGATGGCGTTGGCGGCGGTCTTGCAGGACCACATGTCAATTGCGACGTCGATACTGTTGTCGTTCACGTACTCTGCGCTCCCGAGAACGCCGGTCTCTGGCTCAGCATCCGCGGCGGGCTGGCCCATGATGTGTGCCCTGAGGAGGGCGAGCAGTTCCGGATCGGCCTCGTCGTCGGACATCTTGGGAGTCGTTCCGCCTGAGAGACCGATGCCTGAAAGACCGATGCCTGAAAGATCGAAAGGGGAAGCGTGTTTGAGAGATGAGTGCTGAGAGTTCTGGGGGCGCTTGTACAAGGCCTTTGATATCAAGCTTGGTTTGTGGGAAAGTCTTGAGAAAGGACAGCTTTGAGAGGGGCGAGGAATAGCAAAGCGAGCATTCAGAATTTCAGGTCGACATGACAACTCATAGATCGCTGGATTGGTGCCTTTCATGACAGGAACTTTATCTTCATCTCAACTCATTTCCCTTCCATCTGAACACAACATAAATAGATGGTCTTCAGCCTTCCAACTCCAGGAACCACGCATGCGATACCACCGCACACCTCTAAACCTTCTAAAATTGCCTGCAGGCCCAAGCTTTCACCCTAGCTAAAACTCACTCAGCAGCTGTTTCAGCGGCGGGTTGCGTCAACAGCAATACGGACACCGAATATTCCCCACAGCCATCGGCCCCACACCCTTTCTTTACCAGGTACTTTGTAGCTAACCACCCGTGCCACGGCATACTCACTCACCTTTAGGGTTACCGTCTATGTGAATACCGCTATGGGAGCTCTGGTTGAGTCTGTCGTGAGGTCAGTGATCCGCATTCTTGCTGCCGGTACCTGAGCAGCCAGGCATACCCCTGCCGCCCCGATGCTGAGGTCGCACGGGCCACGCCTCGACCAAGTTCGCGCCAACTTTTAGGCTGATGAGTCGCGAACCACCTTTGGGAAGGAGCACTCACATCAGGACCCACCTGCCTTGCGACTTGATTCAGTGACGGCATCACAAGTTCTCCAGCCTTCCTACCGATTGGCTTCCCCACGAGAGCCAACCCTGTGACTCGATTCATCCCCACCACTCAACCCATTCGACCGCGCAACAGCAATACCGTCGCTTCCTCTCGAACCCATCTCGCCTTTGCGGGACCCTTTGCGGAACCACAATCCATTGCATGCGCGTTTGATGCGCTGATCGCGACCATGAGCGCTCCTGCGGGTGAAGCTCCTCCAACGTCTGCTGCGCCTGCAGTGCCAGCATCTCAATCGCAGACTGCGCCGACTACTGCAGCCGCCCAGACTGCTCCAGCCCAAGCTCCTGCTGTCCCTCAACAACATGGTGTCGCGGGAGGCAATGTCTCTCATTCACAGCACACCGTTCCCGTCGCGCAGGGCCAAGCTCCTCCTCCGACCGGTGCGTCAGGTGGCCCAGGTGCATCTGCACCACGGCAACCTGCAGCCCCTACCCGCGACACCTTTACCATGCGCTCGCTTGGGCCTGCGGTGAACTCGCACATTAAGAAGGTGTGTGGAAACCCCCCTCCGTCTTTGACACGAAACTTCGTGGACCCCAGATCGCATTTTCCCCAACCAGACCCCTCGAGACGAGTGCCTTGGCCCTGGCTTCTACCTCTTAACTTTGCTATGGACTCGCATGCGTCCCTCGGCGACTTCGACTTCACTGTCTACTCCGCGATTGAGGATGCGCTCTCCCCTCCGTTCGAGGACGATGCGCAATGTTTGACGGACATCATACTAAGATGCTTACAGTCTCGCGTCCTGATGGTTGGTGCCGGTGGCATCGGCTGCGAGCTCCTCAAGAACCTCGTCCTCCTCGGTTTTGGCGAAATCCACGTCGTCGATCTCGATACCATTGATCTCAGCAACCTCAACCGACAGTTCCTGTTCCGACACGAGCACATCAAGAAGTCAAAAGCACTGGTGGCCAAGGAGACAGCGCAAAAGTTTAACCCAAGAGTCAAGATTGAAGCACATCATGCGAACATCAAGGAAACTCACTTCAACGTGGAGTGGTTCCGCGGTTTCAACATCGTGTTCAACGCGCTGGACAACATGGATGCGCGGCGGCATGTGAACAAGATGTGCCTGGCGGCTGATGTTCCGCTGATCGAGAGCGGCACTACTGGATTCAACGGCCAGGTTCAGGTGATCAAGAAGGGTGTGACGGCTTGTTATGATTGCTCTCCCAAGGATGCGCCCAAGTCGTTTCCCGTCTGCACCATCAGAAGCACACCGAGCCAGCCCATCCACTGCATAGTATGGGGCAAGAGCTACTTGTTGAAGTAGGGATTTGTTTTTCTCTCGATACCCTGGTCCGTCTGCTAATTTCCCATGTACAGTGAGATGTTCGGTGCGAGCGAAGATCAGTCCGCCTTCGACCACTCAGCAGACCAGGACAACGGTAAGTGCAACGTCGTGCTACGGTCGGTGTGTAAACTGACTAGGAAACAGTCAACGAGATCAAGGAGTTGAAGAAGGAGTCGGAGGCTTTGAAGAAAATTCGCGAGTCTGTTGGTTCGGAAGAGTTCCCCCAGCTGCTGTTCGACAAGGTATTCAAGGCGGATATTGAACGCCTGCGCTCGATGGAGGACATGTGGAAGTCGAGACCAACCCCCGAGCCCCTGGATTACAAGACCTTGATGGGTGAGGCTACGGTGGCGCTCGCATCGACACCGAAAGAGGCGATATTACAGGACGGCCAAAAGGTGTGGAGTTTGGAGGAGAGCCTGATTGTCTTCAATGACAGCCTGAATCGTCTGAGCAAGCGCATGCTCCAGCTGACGAAGTCTCACGACGGCTCCGGTCCCCCTCCCATGATTGAGTTCGACAAGGACGACGACGACACCCTGGATTTTGTGGCTGCAAGCGCCAACATTCGATCGACCATTTTCAGAATCGAGCGGAAATCTCGCTTCGATATCAAGCAGATGGCAGGCAACATCATACCGGCCATTGCCACTACAAACGCCATCGTGGCGGGTCTCTGCGTGCTCCAGGCCTTCAAAGTGCTCAAGGGGGAATACGACAAAGTCAAGGAGGTAAGTATCCGCATCGCATCATTGTAGTAGGGATGCTCACAACTTCAATCAGGTCTTCCTGTCACCATTCTCTCAATCTGTGCCCGCTCGAATCGTCACTGCTGATCGCCCTAGGGAGCCTAATCCAGAGTGTCCGGTTTGCAGTGTGTTCCAGACGAGCGCGTACATCGACCTGTCTCGAGCAACACTGAGAGATTTGGTTGAAGATTTCCTGAGGCTCCAGCTTGGCTATGGAGACAAGGAGATTGCGGTCAGCACCGATGCAGGTATACTTTATGACCCCGACGAGACCGAGAACCTCTCCAAGAGGCTATCCGACTTGGGTATGCGACCTTTTCCCCTGATCACGTTGTCTCCTTGCTAATTCGCACCAGGCATCAAACCTGATACCTTCGTGACGGTCACGGACGAAGATGATGCAGAGCCATTTGTCAACGTCCTCTTGAACATCCAGCAATCGTAAGTTCTCTTCCCCCTGCCATCATTTACCGCTGCTGACTCCCACGCAGGAAGGAAGAGCAAACCGACAAGCCTGTCAAGGCTGTATCCGCCGAGAAGCCGGCCATCCCAAAGAAGCCCAAGACAGGGTCTCAAGCAAGTCAGCCGAGTACTATTCAGTCTAATGGCAAACACAAACTCGACAAGCCCGGCAGCGTGACGCTCAAGCGACCGCTTGAGGACGAGGCTGAGCCGAGTGACACGAACCTGAAGAAGCGCAAGCTTGGCGGCCCGGAGTCTAAGAACGATGGGGTGCTCGTACTGGGTGACGAGGGTGACAGTGGAGCAATTCTGATTGACGATGACTGAACCCGACAGTCCGACTAAGAATCGGCGCTGTCTTCTCGAGAAATGACGCCCATCTACGAGCCGCTGCTTAAACCGCCATCAATGGTGAGGACGCAGTTGTTGGCATATGAGTTCTGGGCCAGAAAGGCAGCGGCGTCTGCCACCTCTTCGACTTGGCCCAATCGTCCCAGTGGAATTAGCTTGCACAGTCGATCACGGTTGAGGCCTGTTGAAGCCACGTGTACATTAGCATTGCGAGGTTGTATCGATACGACAGAGACCATGTAATTTGGTTGCGACATGATGGATGGAAAATCGAGGAGGCTCTGGGGTTTCTGGATGGGATGGGTATCTCGCTAGGGGACATGAGATAAGATAGTCGGCAACCACATGGGAAGAGAGAATCTTGCATGGGAAGACAAAAGCAATACAGAAGCCCACCGGCTTGGTGGAGTAATGAACACTCACTTTCAGTCATGTCCGTCTCGATATATCCAGGTACGAGGGCATTCACCCGGATTCCTCTCATCCCCATCTCTGTAGACAGTGCGGATGTGAGACCTGCGGGCACAAACGAGAGTCAGCTGAGACGATCTGTGTTGTAAACAGGCGGAATGCGCCTCGAGGCACAGGAACTCACCCAGAAGCCCAGCCTTGCTAGCAGCATAGACCGACGCGCCCACCCCGCCCCTCACGGCCATGACGCTCGACACGTTGATGATGCTCGGCTCCCCCTTCTCAACGTCCTTCATGCCATCGTACCTCCTCGCCATCAGCTGCGAGATGTACTTACACCCCAGCACGGCACTCCGCAGATTTGTGTCCAGGATGGCCGCCACCTTGTCCGGATCCGTCCGCACCAGGAGCGACTCCTGCGCGATGCCCGCGCAGTTGACGAGAATATCCACGCGGTCCGGGAGGTACGTCAGGGGGGACCCATCCGTGGCCTCCCCCCTGGGCGACGACGACCGCTGCCCCAGAAGCCCGCGGCGCAGCTTCTGGACCAGGTCGATCCACGTCTCGGCGGACGACACATCGCCCACAACGCCCGTGTGGAAGGGCAGCAGCCCCTCCTCGTCGGCGGGGGTGCCGGACGGCGACGGCGGCGTGGTGGTGGCGGCGTGCTGCGACTGGACGGTGGCGACGGCGGCGCGGAGGCGATGGGCGTCGCGCGCGACGAGGATGGTAGACGCGCCATGGCGGGCGAAGCGCGTCGCGATGGCGAGGCCGATGCCGCGGCTGCCGCCGGTTATGAGGGCTAGTTTGCCGCGGAGGGGGATCATGGTTGGGGATGGACCATGGTGGACTCCTATTGGTGCGGTGAGTTCTGGAGAGAGGATATAGTTTTGGGTTGGCCTTGATAAATTCGAGTTGGGCATAGGAGCTCGTTAGGTGCATTGGGAGCTATGGGAATGGGAGGTGGTTATGCGATATCGAGACGACATGTCTCTTGGGTCCAGCACTCGTTCCTTGCCATATTTGTTGAATCATGAGAAGGATTCTTCATCAATTGGTTCTCTGCTATCTGGAAAACCTATGACGAGGGTCACGCTACAATGGCACGAGAGAGAGACAATCTTGATATGATGTCTCTGTATGCAATTAAGCACGACATATACGAGTACTCAACGTCGGGGCTCCGCGGGTCCGTATGGTACCTACCTAGGTAGTAGTGCCTAGCAGGCACGGCAGGTACCTAGGCAGCTGGTGCCCAGGATCTGCCCGCGGGGAAGCTCAAGGCGCTAAAATCAGGCACACATTGAGGCCACTTGAAATCAGGGGTCGCCCGCCAAAACATGCAGCTCAGAAAATCCATCGCATCAAGCCTCGTCTTTTCACCCCACCTTGTCAGGCCAGCAAGCCTCGTCTCCTCAACCAGACGCCTCCCCACTCGAGCATGGATTGGTGCTGTGGTTCTGGACAGCAAGCTGATTCGAAGTGAAGTGACCTCGTCGCAACCTGGAACCCCTCCTTCGCGAGAAAGGACATACCGAGGCCCACCAAGGACGGACTGCCGCTGCGACGGACGCTTATCGATATCAAATCGGTCCTCTTTCCTATCAGAGTTCCATTCCCAGCCGGTGTTCTCATCCATCCTACGAACGGATGCCACTGCGAACAGGCCCCTTCTGAGCTATCGGATACCTCGAGGGACACGCTGCTCGACACATGAAGAACAGGAGCCGGAACGTCGTCCATGAATCGAAGGCTTCAAAGCTCTAGCTCCGGCTCAGAGCAGGTCGTCAACGTCCACGATGCCCCGCCCCAGATCTCCATCCCAGGCGAGGATGGCGAAAAGGAGGAATTCCCGAGCTTCACCAATGGCCATGCCTCGCCTGAGAAGAAACAGGTCATTGATGCTGGGTTGAAGAGTTTGGATCACTGTATGCTCTACCAGGTCGCGCCGCCAATATTTCCTTATCGTTGGGCCCAAGAATCCTTGGACGACTACCATCTTTTTCTGTTTCTTTCGTGTTCTTGCGCTAACGGTCTTGCGATCCAGACAAACGTGCTATGCCAGCATGGCGGTACAAACTCCGGGAGAAACTGCTACCCATGGTACGATGGGAAACACCATACCTCGCCTACTTTCAGAACGCCGTGCGCACACCCGCTCTCGATAGCTACTTCGCCATCACAGCGAACCTCGGCACACACACATTCTTCATGATCGGCCTCCCGATTCTATTCTGGTGCGGAAATCCGGCGTTCGGGAAAGGGTTGGTCCACATTCTAGCTGAGGGCGTCTTCTTCTCGGGCTTCATCAAGGATATGCTATCGCTGCCCCGACCGCTCTCACCACCGCTACACCGCATCACCATGTCCGGGTCCGTCGCTCTCGAATATGGCTTTCCGTCAACGCATTCTGCCAACGCCGTGTCAGTGGCCGTGTACGCCTTGCTTCTCCTACGATCACCCGACTGCACTTTCGCACCAACAACGAGGATTCTGCTCGAGTTGCTGGGCTATTTCTACGCCGCCTCGATCATAATAGGTCGTCTATACTGCGGCATGCACGGTTTCGCCGACGTTTTCTTCGGCTCCGTCCTGGGCGCCGTTATATCTCTGATCGAGTTTTACTACGCGCCCACCTTTGAGGCGTCCCTCCATGCTAGCGGCTGGCTTGCGCCTCTCACTGTCGCCCTAATAGTCATCATCCTCGTGCGCGTACACCCCGAACCGGTGGATGACTGCCCTTGTTTTGATGACTCGGTTGCCTTCTCCGGCGTCATTATTGGGGTCGAGGTCGCCTCATGGCGTACGGGGGCCACCAAGTTCGTTGGACCGTTCCCGGGCCTAACCTGGCCCGTCATGATCGCGCGAATAGTACTCGGCGTGCTG
Source organism: Juglanconis oblonga (assembly GCA_003012965.1). Lineage (NCBI taxonomy): Eukaryota > Fungi > Ascomycota > Sordariomycetes > Diaporthales > Juglanconidaceae > Juglanconis > Juglanconis oblonga. The sequence continues at coordinate 1,656 of MUZH01004006.1, read as the reverse complement.
TTGATCGTGACGTGGCGCGAGATCATGAAGCCGACGCTCCTCAAATTCCTCCCTTTCCTGTTCCGTGTCATCGAACGCCTGGGCGTGTCCCTACCCCGGCGCTTCTTCGTGCCCGCTTCCCAGTACAAGAACATCCCGAACCTGCTCAAGCTGCGTACCGACAACGTCCTGCCAACCATGAGCGACCTGCCTCAATTCGTCAGGACTTTGCGTGCGCCCACCCGGGGCCGAAGTGTGTCAGTCGGCCCGCAGTCCGCAGCGGACGCGTACGAGGCCCTGGCCTACCGGGAGCGCAGGCGCCGCGAGAGCATCGGTTCCAACATGAGTATCAAGAGCGGCATGGATCTGCGCGAGAGGTTTCAGGCGGATGGGGCTGCGCTTTCTAATAGTGGCGAAGATCTGAGTCCCAGCGTAAGCCCCTCGGGCAAGTCAACGGCGCTCGCGGATTATGAGCAGCAGATGGGGCAGGGTCGGGTGCTTCTCACGAGGTCGAGGACGGATCGCTCGCCGAGTCCGATGACGCCCATGGTAAGGGAGGAGCCGGAGGATGAGGCTGATGGCGACCTGTTTGTGCAGAGAACCGAGGAGGATGAGCTGGGCGAGAGGGAGATGTTTGAGAAGTTGGTGAAGCCCCGCGTGAGGTACGACGTGGAGGTTGTTACGAAGTTGGTGGTGTATACGGGTGAGTTTCCTCTGGAGTTCCGTTTGGTTCTGGGTATGGCTGAGCTGACAATCTGCGCGTTGCAGGTATTGCATGGCTTGCGGTGGAGGGCATACCAACTTTGCATGAACTCATCGGACTGGGGATCAGGCATTTGCAGGTCGTATAGAGACCATGCCCCAGGCAAATGGAGCACCGGAACCCTTGTATTTGGAAAGGGGGTGGTTTATACTTCGTAATAGAGCACGCTACCGGTTGTGGTATGGGGATGTCCGCGTTGTATGATGAATGAAGAAATGCCCCCATACCAATTTTGTCTTCTAGGTAATTAGTTGGCCACAAGTTATTATGCTAAAGTAGGCCTATGGAACAAAAGGAAATTCAACAGTTCTTGTGCATCGGTTTGCTAGCTCGACTATATATATATATATATATATATATATATGCCTAGCACCTACGGACCGCAAACTGGTCCGCCCATGCTACGACCGATTGCCATTACATCAAAAGTCTTCCCCTTCTCCCCTGCCGCGCTCATTGTGCGTCGGACCTCCTTGCCATCCACAACATCCAGCGAGGATGTACCTGTCCGGCTCGACGCACTGGATTTGGCTGATGTCATTCTGCGAAAGTCTAAAACTGACTGGAGGTTCTGGATGGCAAGGATGATGACTGGAATTTGAATGTCTGGTTCTTTATCGGACTCTAATGGCCTCACTACTGACGATACTCACGGTAAACCCGCCACCTCTTCCCCTGACAGAATCGATCGCCGTATCGTGAGCCTTGGCACGCCCACGGCGATCGAGTGAGTAGGTAGCCACGCCTCCCATCATCATTCCTCTGCCGAAGGTCCTCCTCCACCTATTCCCAGATACTTCCCCATCCGGCTTAGCTGTCTGTGCTGCCCTTGTCTCCTTCATCCTTATCCACACTCTTCTCCTCGCGTGTCCGTCCAGCCACATCATCCATCCATCGCTTCCCCCTCCCCCTCC
>MUZH01004005.1:0-35177 GCA_003012965.1 Juglanconis oblonga | reverse complement strand
TAAAAGAATACTACTATTATATATAAGAAAATTATTAAGTTAATCTACTTTAAGAAGTAAAGAAAACATTAGATAAGAAATATAGAAGCAGGTAAAATAGTATACTTAATATAGAATAATAAAGTAGTTATTATTTTTAATCTATTAATATAGCTATAAAAGCTGTAATAATTTTCTTTATATAATAGAGAATATTTAAAAGCTTAGTACTTACTTAAATCTATTAAATAGCGCTTATTTAAGCTTAATACTTAGTTATTCTATATTTTATAACTATTTTTAGCACTTTAAGTCTTAGCTCTATTTAAATATTTATTTTAAGCTTTATTATATTAAGGGTGCTAAGTTTTTAAGTAGTCTTTATTATATAAAGAAGACTATTATAGCTTTAATAGCTATATATATAGCTTAAAAATAATAACTAGATAAAAGTTATATATATTAAAGAATCGATCTATATAATCGTACTAAAGATAAATACTTAAATATAATTAACGTTTAAAGTATTAATAATAACTATAAAAGAGAAAACTAATAAATATTAAGCCTATATAAGCACTATTTAATAAATTTAGCTGCTAACTCCTTTTTACCTAAGTAAAGCCCTAGCTTATAATATATATTTATTATTTAAAATAATTTAATTATAAATTCTTCTATATATAGCAGAACTTAAAAATAGCACTTTAATACCTAGTTAATTAATATTTAAGCACCGTTTATTATTAATAGATATATAATTAAGAATAAGGGAGCTTAGTTTCATTATATATTTAGTCATCTTAAGTCTTATAAAAAAGCTGCTTTATGCACTAATAAGACCGAAATACGTTGGTTGACCTTAGAGGTTCTATACGCACGTAAACCGTGTTTGAAATATAGCTGAATCCAAGGGGTATGGAAAGGAAGGCCAACCGCTATCCGTAAGGCCATTCATACATCATTATGCTGTACTCTCTTGTCTCCTCTCCAAGCGTAAGATAGTGAAAGGGGGAAGGGCAGAATCACGACGCAGACAGGCTTTGGAGAGGTTGGAAAAGCCAATCAACCCAAGGCGGCCGTAATCAGAAATTTGAGCATGGCCCGCCCTATAACGCCATGAGGATGAGAAGGAGGAAGGGGAAAAGTAGCACACACCAAACTCGTCATGAATCCATCAGCCATCCACCCAGCCGGAACCCAACAATCAGCGCTCATCCAATCCCCCATTCTTTTTGATACCACCCTTTTCCAATCATACAACATGATTCATGCGAGCGCCCGGGAATGGTTCGCTCTTCACAGCAAGCAGCCATCATCAAGATAGGAATCCACATCAGCCGTAATCCACACAACGTGTGAAGTAATGGAAGCAGAGTCAGCCGCCCCTCGTGTCTTGCCCTGCTTTTCAACCATGAGCCGTTTTTGCGCCTGATACCGCCCGGCCAGGTCGCTACCCAGCCTTGTCCAGATAGCCCTCCTCATGCCCTTCATTGAGTAGCAGCTCCATCACGATCTGCGTGCCCGGCACCTCGGGATGTGTCATGGAGATCTTGACCGTGCCCTTCGAGTCCTGGCCCCCAAGAATCACTGCACCCGCACCCACACCGCCACCGCCCGTAGGTCCTCGCACCCCATGATCCAGGCACCGTACGTCGCGGCCTGCGACAATTTGCTTGAGCCGGCCATTCTCCGCGTTGCGTACCTCCACATAGTCCTCGTTGAAGAGTACTAGGTACTGTCCGAACATGGTCGCCCCGCGCGCCTTCTTCTGCTTGCCCGAGTACTCCATGATCAACGTGCGCGACACCTCGCCGTGCTTGTCGACGTAGACCGCACAGTCCTCGTATGCGAGGATGAACTCCTGCTCGTTGAGTTTGAACATGCCCAGCGGTCTCTGGTCGCGGATGCGATTGGCGATATTGGCGATGGTCGGCTGGTTGAGACCGCTCGGCACAGACATGGTCTGCTTCTTGTCCAGTGTCAGCATCTCGAAGCCTTTCTGGGTCGCGACCGCGATGTATGTCTGAAACAAATTCAGCGAGTAGCATTCTGTTGGCAGGTAAAATTCGTCGAAGTCGCGGAAAGACTCAGTCGAGCCGTTGCCACCTCGCCGTCCACCGAAGATGCGTGGACGCTTCTCCGATGACCGCTGGAAGACGGGCTCAAGCACCTTGAATGTCGTGTGCATGCCTTCTTTGCGCTTATAGAAGATGAGTGTTCGCTCCTTCATGCGAGCGGTTGCAAAGAAAGTCACGTCTTTGGCGAGGCGCTGCGGGGCTTTGCGAACATTTTCGCGGCTGGCGGCCGGGAAGTTGGAGCTGGGCGCGATTGTCTCGAGTGGATACGAGATCAGAGACCTGTCTGCGGTGACGAGACAGATCGAGAACTCTTCCAGCACGGCAATTTGTGTCACCCTGCTGAGTTGGACAGACTGGAAAAGTGTCAGCTAATTGTCAACAGATAACACAGGAGAGCAGCGACCCACTCTTGTCCATCCTCGAGGATTTGATGCCTCAGAAATGAAAACGCCATAGTCAGTTCCAATTGCAATCAACGACTTGCCGAAGGCCGTGAACGCCGTGGCACAATTAACTTGAGCCCTACACACTGCTGGCGGTCCTCTGCCCGCACCGTAGATCTTCTCGATCTCGCGCATGGAACGGTCTAGAGGCGTCCCCTTGATGGGCACACCAGGTGTCTTCCCGATGGCAGACACAGTGTCATATTGGAACGCGCCATCAGCTAGAACACGCAGTCTGAATGGCTCCGCATTCTGGGCGTGGAGTGCTCGTGCGTGCTGAGTCTTGGCCTCGATGATCTTACTGCACCACGTCTCGCGGTCTTGTTGAGAGGCCGCATAGAGCGTGTAGACTTCATGGCCAAGATGCTTCACCCTGAAGGGGAACAAGGCTTCACCGCCCCCACTCACGGTGTTGATGCGCGTGATGCTGTTCAGGGACCCCAGCGAGGATCCCGTGTCCGCGTGTGCGATACCAGGACGGTCGCCATTAGAAACTACTTTATTCAGCGCAACCGTAGAATTGTTCGCCATAGTGGTTCGAGTGGGGAGAGCCGTCAAGCCTTTCTGCTTCATAACGGGCTCATCGCGCATGCTTTCCAAGAAAAGCAGAGGCATGGGAATTGGCTGCGACTGGTTAGCACAGGTGAGACTTCTCGGCTGGGATGCGTATTACGAACCTCTTTCGATACGTCGTATTTCTTATCCTTGCCGTCTTTAGAAGGGTATTCCTTAGCCAGAATGAAGTAATGGTCAAACAGCAACGCATGCGTGTCGACCCAGCGCACACCCTTGGAGCCCATTCTTGTCAGGTCGCCTCGGTGAATCAGCTGCCTTCCCAGATGATCCAAATTCAAGACGGACTGGAAGCCAGGCCTGAGTACCAACGCGGACTGCAAAATGTGAAGATCGGCCTTGCTCTTGCTACGAGCAACGGCTTCATCGCATTTGTGTGTCACCGTCCTGATCTCCTCGAGTGCCTTCTCCAGATTGGTCTTTTCCTCGCTGTCCTGGACCATCTTCTTCAAACTTGCGTCGAGAAGCAGACTGTAGCGCTGCAGTCGCGTGATTGGGGCCTTCAGGAAAGTGTCCCATCCCAATCGGTTCGATCGTTTGTGACGTTGAACGTGCTCCAGGAACTGGGCAAACAACACGTTGCGCGATGCCTCTTTCCGAATCGCCAACTGGGCAAGGGGAAAGGCAGCGCAGAACTCCATGTACGGCACCTCTGCTTTTCGAATCCAATCGCGAAAGATGTCAGAGAATCCAACAATCCACGGACCCTGCTCATTTTGTCGGTACTTCAGCTGAGCCAGCAGATACTCCTTGTTGACCTGATGGACCGCGTCAATCTTGCCGAAGACCTTGTCGACAAAGCCGTTGATCCTCGCCGGTGGGATGATGGGTGGCGCCCATGCCTGAAGCTGATCTCTGTAAAGAACCCGGACTACATCAAGTTGGCCCATATAGTCCTCTTCACCAGTGACAATCTCGTGCAGAATGTTCTGTCGGTCAGACTCCTTCTTCGGCCTCGACTCGAGCGCAACCTTGTCAAGTTTGTGGAATGTAGCCCAGTCTGCGTGATGTGTCGACTCCTCCGTCAGGAGCTCGTCTATGTTGGCCTTTTTGAGCGTTCTTGTGCAGTGGTGTGAGTAACATCTACCACTGATCTCGGTTTCATGCACCTTGGGCGCATAGCAACCATGGCCGGTCAGCTGCCACAGCACTCCAGATACTGAGCCTTGACCAAATTTGGCCCATTCTTCGTCTTCAACGAGGATGCCGGCTTGGTATAGTCGATCGGCCACCATCAAGCCCAACCCCTCTGCATCGGCGATGTTCATGGTCGGGACTTTGGTGGTGAATAGCCTGGTTAGGCCTTCCTCGATTGTCTTGCGCTTCAAGTCAGGCTCGCCCTCCGCCATCTCCCGGAGCCAAGCCGCAATACTGCTGAGTGCCCATGGTGAGGAGCAACGTCGGCAGTCAGCAGAACTCAATTTCTCGGGAATGAACTTCTTCTTGCGTCCGGTCGGCAGTGTTGGCAGATCATACGCCATGGGGGATGGGGTGCCCGTCTCGTAGCCCTCGAACGGCGTGCCGAGTTGTGAGCCGCTCTGCTGTTGCTGGTGCTGCCTGAGGGCTCTCTTACGCTCTTCTGCGGCATCCGTTCTTGATCTCCCGGGAAGCTGAACTGGGGGCGTGGTGGTGTGACTCGACAGGGAGATCGACCTTTCGACCTGTTGTTGAGCTGTCAAGGGGGGTTGATTTGGATCGAACGCCTCAGTGCGGTGCGCTCTCGAGTCGGCACTGAGCGAGTAACCGTGTTGAAACGGTCCCCGGTGGGGGGATTGCACAGATAGCATCGAACTCGAATCGGAGCCTGGTGGCAGGGCTGGTAAGGGGCGGTTGGACAGCCCTGGGTGGAAGAAAAGGTCGGGAAGATCCTCCTTGGTCGGTGATTCACTGCCGCTTGCGCGATCATCGCCCTCATCAAAGCTGCGGCGCTGTGCGGTTGGGGCCTGCAACCCGCCAGTATCGCCATAGTCCACATTCACAGGCACCCCATAGTAGCCCCCTTCGTCGCTGTCATCATCGGGATAAGGAGGATTTTGGTCTGTTGGCGGGGGCGGTAACGGCCTGTCGAGATTATAGAGCGGAGTCGACCTCGCTGGGGGAGACGTTGCATTGTTGTCGTATGACAGGTTCGGCACGTAGCTTCCACCCAGCCCCCCAAGATCTACCCCAATCCCGACGATGCCTTCGCTATCACTGGCACTTGGCTGCTCCTCTGGGGGAGCGGGCAGCGAAGAGGCCGCTGGTTGATGGCCAGGTGAAAAAAATGCATGTGGTGTGTTTCCACCAAACAGCTGGCTGTCCAACTCATCCCTCCGCAGCATTTCTGCACCCAGTTTTCCCTCTTCATCACTTTCCTCGTCATCCTCCGCGAGAAATGTGCCTGCGGTGGTGCGGCTGTTCAGGGTCGATGCGTTCGAGCCGTAGCGACTTACGCCACTACGAAGTGTTGTTTGCGCGGTCGATGCTGTCGAATCGTAGCGGCGGAGTGCCTCCAGTTCATCACCAGATATGTTGCCGTTGATTGGCGTTGGCCGGGACCCTGTCCCGGCTCCTCCCAAATCGGCAAAGATATCATCCATAAGACTGTCCTGCGCAATTTGCTCTGTCGAAATATAGTCCGGCATCCTCGAGTCCCCAGGCGTCTCTGGTGGTCGGCTCGGAAGAGGGGCGTTCGTCGGGTGTCTTGCCAGCCCAGGAGACGACGATTGGGGGGGATAGACTGGAGGCGAGGGAGTCGGATCGGCGCGTACCGTGCTATTTGAGAATGCAGCATTAGGATCTGACGAGGAATAGTTTGGGCCAACCGGCATCTGAAACGAAGGAGCATAGGGCGCTTGGGATGCGTAGGCGGCTCCTTGTGGAGACGACGTCCCGTTGGACTGGTGCTGGCCACCTGCCCAGGTGGCCTCGAAGGATGCAGATGACACGGGGGGAGTCGAATGGGACGGGTATTGGGGACTCGGCAAGCTGGGAGCATACTGCGAGTTACTAGCCGATCCATGCGTCTGTGGTGACACGACATCATGACCATACGTCGGACTGTACGGAGGGTTGACAGGCTGAGAGTAGGGCGCAGCTGATGGTTGGTGCATCCCAGGAGAGCTGTAGCCATGCCCGTACGGAAGGTAGGCTCGCTGTTGGGCTGGGTTCACGTCTGCGTAGGCCGACGGGTCATAGGTGGGATGGGCGTAGCTGGAGGGCTGCGGCGTGTAGCTGGTCAGGATGGATGCTGTCGGCGAGCTGTACCTTGAGGCAGGGTGGTAGGGCAGAGTGGAGGAATTCGGCCTCGCAAAGTCCTGCGGGTTGTATGAGGATGGAGATAGGGGCGTATGGTGAGATTGACCCTGATAATGGTGCGGATAGGCAGCTATTGAGCCAGTCGGGCTCCCCATGAACATCTCTGCTTGCCTCCCCATATCCAGGCTCTGTTGTAGACCGGAGTTGTTCAAGCCGGCGTCGTCGCCCTCGTCGAAGCTTGGCCTTCGTGGCGGATAGGCATTCTGACCTCGACCAGCGACAGGATACTGTACCGGTGGCAGATGGCCGTACCGTGGATTATCTCCTCGAAAAGACATGTCGTCGGCGAAGCAAGAACCACTGGCAAGGAATCGATGGTCTGGATTAGGGTGGTGGGTGGGTGTGCACAACAGCCTTGTACGATGGAAGGAGGCCTATGGAGTTGACGTCAAGGCGGGTCGCGATGCTGTCCAAGATGCGCGACAGCGCGCAGTCAGGCACCGCGCCGAAGAATTCGAGGACGGACGGGGAGGTCTGGGAATTACGTCGCTATGCCGGTCAGAGGTCGTAGTCGAGGAGCAGGTGGTATGCAGGTCGCAGCAAGTCTTGGGGTACTTTGGCTGCCCAGGGCGGAGGCGAGGTCGGCCAGACGGTCGATGTCAGCGAGTGGATTCGCAACTAAATGTCCGGCAGCGAGGCACAAGAGAGGTCGGGATGTGAATTAGACACTATGTTGGTTGGTATGGGCGGGCTCAGCTTCAAAATGACCAGCCTCGCGTAGCTTGTTCAACGTCCGGATTCTGGGGTCGCGGTCGCTGTTGCTGTTGCTGTTGCTGTTGTCGCTGTCGCTTATCGCTGTCACTGTGGCTGTGGCTGTGCCGCATATGCTTTTCTGACTCTTTGGCCGGTCAGGCTGGGTCGCAATGACGGGACCGGGAATGTGAACGTGGATGCCTCGTCTCGTCGTACCTTGCGGCTTGCGCGCGGGGTCCTATCAGTGGCTGGCTCCCTTGATGGATGATGCAAAAGATCTCACAGTGGGATGTGAGGTATGGAAGTCGGACGTTGACGTTGGTCGAACGACGACAGACACAAGAGCCTGCTACTGGAAGCCGTGTCAAGCTGGGCAAGTTGGAGGAGATTGGGTTTCCAGTTGAGATTGCGCATCGCAGCGGGCAAAGAGTGAGCGAGTGAGGTCAGCCAGCTGGAACGCCGTTGGCTCCAGTCCTAGTGCCCGCAGGCCCGGTAGACCCAGCCAGTAGCCACCTCAGGTAGGTACCTGGTACGCACCAGCCGAGGACTTTGTGGGATGCGATACCCAGCTTTGTGCAGCTGCTGTCTTCACTTCCAAGTAGCACATGCCTCTCAGTCCTCGTCCTACCGTCCTGACTACTTTTGTGGACGAACACGACCACACCATCTATCTAGGTATATGAGTATGTGGGTGGTAGAAATCTCCTCGGTGCATCATGAAGAGCATGGCATGGCTTGTCGTTTTCTTGGTGTTTCCTTCTTCTTCCCCATCAATACCTGTTTTTGTGCGCCGGGATCTGAAGCCGGGCATATCTGTTCCATGAGGGCTCCTGCACTGCGACCCGAGGAACTGGTACAATACAATGCATCCGGATCTGTAAGGGCAAAAAGCCTTGTCGAGACAGCTGGGGTCTAAAACGGCATACCTGGTCTTGGATAAGCCATAGTAGAGCAGCTCAACCCCCGCAGAATGTGATCGAGGATAGTTAATTCCCTGCCCGCAGTGTCTGGGGCAGAGGATGTGAAGTAGACATGCGACACCCGAGCAGCTGATGTGGTCGGTCAGTGTCGATATTCGACGACGGCCCTTATGCTCAGTTACACATAGGCCTTGGATCTAGGCCACGTTTCTCCTACTAAGTCTACTAGGGCGCCGATGGCCTACCAAACAGTCGGATCTGTGCTGGCCACAGCATGTGGTGAGGCTGAACTAGCCCGCCGCCCGGCCATGTGTCAGTACTTGCCTGTGCCGCGAGGGAATGGGATGCTTGGATGCTTGGATGCCTGGATGCCTGGCAGGACGGTGTCACCCTGGTCGGTGTCATTCTTGATGTGACCACTGAGGAGACGTCTCGACTCCGTGTGATAACCGACAGCCATATTCCAGGTCGCCCAGGTCGCATGATGAGGCTGTGAGATAAGTGAATGCCTCGCTGTATGCCGGCCCTCGAGATGCAGAGCTGTCATTGAACAGCCACACCAAACATGCGCACCTGTGCCACCGCGGGTACATACCATAGTAGTCGGACCTTTGTGTGGCGGGTGGGAGACTCTTACTGTCGGCTTAGCCAAAGCGCGAGGTCCGGGGCATTTCTCAGCACAGCCTGGCGAAATCGGCGGACAGCCCGGCGCCCGGCGATTACCCATGTGCGTAGCCGAGTCGGTTCTTGCCGGACCTCCGGGGTGGTGAGCCGCCGCCCGGATGTCAGACCTTGGAGAAGAGCCTCCAGGGAGTTTTTCGGATTCGCATATTTTCCATCAGTCGAGGAACTCGGGCCATGTCTTAAGACTTCGGAACAACCGCTGTGCAAGACTTGCCCATGTCGGAATGGCTGAGAGGAGTTGCCACGATGCTTATTAGTAACCCGGATGTGGGTGTCCTCGAGCGGGGTCTCCAATGACGAAAGTGCCAGGTAGGAGCTGCATCGGAGCGGGCGTCCAAGCTACCGCGCTAGGCCTCGGATCTTCTCTTCTCCCCCACGTAACCGTTAACCTTCCAACGCTCCCCTCATCAGTTTCGATTACTTTCTTCTGCAAAACATCCTCTGCCTTACAGGAAGCAGAATATCCTACTTCAGTATCAGCATCAACTCCATCCACAAATTCCGTCAAAATGGTCAAAGCAGGTGAGATGACCTCAACTCTTTCTACCCCACCATTGTTCTGTCAAGCTCTGCAATAGCTCCCACCTGAAGAGGAGGGGTTCCTGGAGCTCTGCAGACGCTGTTCCATGCTATCCGGAGCACCGTGATGGCCCTCTGCTGCCATCATGAGCACCTTGATGGACTTGTTCATGAGCTTGACAGCCTATCATCTTTGCGTCTTGGATTTGTCAAGCTCTGCACAGAGTTCAACGTCTCCCAGATTGATGGTCCCTGAATCTTGACCTCGAACTATTTTAGCAGACTCGACTCATCCAGCTGGCTGACATCTGCCCGTTGATGGCATCTAGTGTGCGTCGTCCGTGGTGACACCAAGATCTCCGGAACTGTCACCTTCGAGCAGGCCTCCGAGTCTGACCCCACCACCATCTCCTGGGACATCACTGGCCACGACGCCAACGCGAAGCGTGGCATGCACATCCACACCTTTGGTGACAACACCAACGGTTGCACCTCTGCCGGCCCTCACTGTGAGTCTGACCCAGAGTCTGACCCTGACCCTGACCCTGACCCTTGACCGGATCTTCCGGAAGAAATATATATATATATAGCGCTCGCTGTATCCTCTCCAGCTGCTGACTGACCGTCTGACAGTCAACCCCCACAACAAGACCCATGGTGCTCCCTCCGACGAGGCCCGCCACGTTGGTGACTTGGGCAACATCGAGACTGATGCTCAGGGCAACTCCAAGGGCAGCGTCCAGGACAAGCATGTCAAGCTGATCGGCCCTGAGTCTGTCATTGGCGTATGTTGAAGCACACCTGCTAATATGCTCATTCAAGATGATGGGAGCCAATTGCTAACTATACTGCAGCGCACCATTGTTGTCCACGCTGGCACTGATGACCTTGGCAAGGGTGGTAACGAGGAGTCTCTCAAGACTGGCAATGCTGGTGGCCGCCCTGCCTGCGGTGTCATTGGTATCTCTACCTAAGTCAAAACAGACAGAGAGAGGGAGAGAGTGAGTGAGTGAGTGTCGTTGGGACAGGATCAAAAGTGCCTTCTACTGAAGCTGGTTACCGACTTGTGTCTGGATCCAAAGCGCAAACCTCCATAGGCAATTCCAATGCAAGAGGATGTCCACCTGAGCACATTGCTGTTGGAGCATCAAGTTCTGGATCTATTGGTCTTGTATTCCCAGCTATACTTCGTGTTGTTTATTGTGTGCTTGGAAGCCTATGCATGGTATGCAGCTGAAGGTTATGGTTGTGAGTCGTGATGTGACTGCTTTTCAGGTCTCACCACCTTCTTTGCTACTTCGTGACGTTGTTCGCCAAACAACTCTCCTCTGCCCGTAACCCCTCTTCCGACAGCTTTTGCTTAGAGTTTGGGATAGCAGACCTCTGGAGCTACCCGAAACAGCTAGTGCCCCTCGCCTCCTGCCCCACACCAGCTCCTGCCCCACAGAATTTTGGAACCCTTCTTTGGCGGACATCTGGCCAGAAGACAGGCACACGACAACCTTGACGACGAAACAACCATTGCATTTCTTCATCTTGCCATTACCACCCTCCCCCCCCTCTCTCTCTCTTTCTCTGATTGACCAAGTCTGCATCTCCTTCTCACACGAAACATCCTCTCAGACCAGCATTCCTCCATCTCCAGCATCTTGGATTTCGGTATGTGTTCTTAACCACGGCGCTTCCATGCATCAACCCAAGTCACTTCCTGGAATGTAACTCTCCTTGGGCCTCGCCTTCCTTTCCCATACCCATCACATGAAGGATCGAGATACATGCCCTTTCCAATTGGTCACTGCACAAGAGTCTATGACTGTCCAGTCCCCTTCTTGCTGGGGCACGCAATGACGTGGCCATGAAATGAGAGAGACAACAGCCTCCTTGGTACATGCTGAAGGGTCCCCACCATCACCATCACCTCACCCTCCAGTCACCTTCTCAAAGGAAGAGGAGGAGCACCTCACAGTAGTCATGGAAGAGGTTTCCAAAGGCACAGGCAGTGTACTATCAACCAGACAAACAGACAGACAGAGGCCCTTAGATTGGTGGCCAACACAGAGATATGGTTTCAAGACCACAGACTCTCCTCTACCAAGACCTCCCACACCTTTGTTGCCCCTCCACCTCTCCCTCCAGTGCAAGAAAATTGGACCATTGTTTTCCATCCCACCCCTTCCGCCGCAGTGTTCGTGCCACCAGGAGCGTTTTGCCTCTGCAAATTTCCCTCAATGCCTACTCCAAACTCCCCATTACAAAAATCTCTCACATCAGGACATACGCTAACCTATGGCTAGGCTTGCTTCTGAGGCATTTGGTTGAGAATCCCAGCCTCTTGTCATTCTTTCTGAACAGACCCTCCCTCATTATCTACCACCATGGCCGCTCCTACTTCTGGCTTCGGCAAGGTCAAGTCCGTCCTGAGCGGCGACACCTTGATCCTGACCAATCCTAGCAATCCGGCTCTCGAGCGCACCCTTTCGCTCGCCTACGTCAGCGCGCCGCGTCTGAGCAAGGACGGCGACGAAGCGTTCGCCTTCCAGTCCCGGGAATTCTTGAGAGCTCTCACCGTCGGAAAGACTGTCAAGTTCAAGGTCCACTACACCGTGCCCACCTCGCAACGCGACTACGGAACCGCAGAACTGCAAGACGGAACCCAGCTGCCTGACGAGCTTGCCAAGTCTGGCTGGGTCAAGGTCCGCGAAGATGCCGGAAAGAAGGAGGAGGACGAGGAAATTCTGCAACGGATTGATACTCTTCGCGAGCTCGAGAGCAAGGCCAAGACCGAGAGCAAGGGACTTTGGGCCGGCACTGGTGGCGTGATCGAGGTTCAGAACGACCTCGGACACCCCCAGTTCCTGGAACAGTGGAAGGGCAAGACTGTGGATGGTGTTGTCGAGCGTGTTCTGAGCGGTGACCGTCTTCTCGTCCGACTTTTCCTTTCCGACAAAAAGCACCTCCAGATCATGACGCTCCTGGCCGGCATCCGCACCCCCTCGACCGCGAGACCGATCGCCTCGACGGGTGGGACACAGCCCGCGGAAGAGCACGGAAACGAGGCCAAGGCTTTCGTGGAGACACGGCTGCTGCAACGTCATGTCAAGGTGGTCATCCTGGGAGCGAGCCCTCAGGGTCAACTCGTGGCTACCGTCTTGCACCCCAATGGAAACGTTGCCGAGTTCCTCCTCCAAGAGGGTCTGGCTCGTTGTAATGACTTCCACTCAACCATGCTCGGAGACAAGATGGCTGCCCTGCGCGCTGCGGAAAAGAAGGCCCAGTCCAACAAGCTGAGACTGCACAAGAACCACGTCGCCAAGGGCGATGCGAAGGAGTCTGAGATGACGGTCTCCAAGGTCATCAGCGCTGACACGATTCTCGTGAGGAACAAGAACGGCGAGGAGAAACGCATCAACTTCAGCAGTGTCCGCGGCCCCCGAACGAACGAGCCATCGGAAGCACCCTACAAGGACGAGGCGAAGGAATTTTTGCGCAAGAAACTGATCGGGAAACACGTCAAGGTGGCCATCGATGGCTCCAAGCCGGCCCAAGATGGGTTCGAGGCCCGGGACGTCGCCACTGTCACTCAAAACGGCAAGAACGTCGGCTTGGTCCTAGTACAAGAGGGTTATGCTTCGGTGGTTCGCCACCGCAAGGACGACAATGACCGATCACCCAACTACGACGAGCTGCTTGCGGCACAAGAGACTGCCAAGACAGAGAAGAAGGGCATATGGTCCGGAAAGGCGCCCAAGTCCAAGTCTCTTGTCGATGCATCGGAGAACGTGCAGAGGGCGAAGCTGAATCTGGGCACTCTTCAACGACAGAAGAAGATTCCTGGTGTCGTCGACTTCTGCAAGTCCGGTTCTCGTTTCACCGTCCTGATCCCCCGCGAGGGCATCAAGTTGACTCTGGTCCTGGCTGGAATTCGTGCTCCCCGAGCTGGTCGTTCACCCGACGAGAAGGGCGAGCCTTTCGGCAACGAGGCACTGGAGCTTGCGAACAAGCGATGCAACCAGCGAGACGTCGAGGTGGATGTTCACGATATCGACAAGGTTGGCGGATTCATCGGCGACTTGTATGTCGGGCGTGAGAGCTTCGCCAAGGTGCTTGTCGAGGAGGGTCTGGCTTCTGTGCACCAGTACTCTGCTGAGAAGTCCGGTAATGCGGCGGAGCTGAACGCTGCGGAGAAGAAGGCCAAGGAGGGACGCAAGGGTCTGTGGAAAGACTGGGACCCGTCTCAGGAGCAAGAGGAGGAGGAGGAAGCTGCGCCGGTCGAGACCACGAACAACGATGCGCCGGTTAACCTCAAGCGCGAGTATCGCGAGATCTCGGTGACCAGCATCGATGACAACGGCAGAGTCAAGATCCAAGAGGTCGGCCACGGCACGGCCGCACTAGACCAGCTGTCGAAAGCATTCCAGAAGTTCCACCTTGACTCCAAGAACAACAACCCTCTTAGGGACGCACCCAAGACCGGCGACCTGGTTGCAGCCAAGTGGTCCGAGGACAACTGCTGGTACCGTGCACGGATCCGCTCCAATGACCGGGCGGCCAAGCAGGCCGAGGTGGTGTTCATCGACTACGGCAACACGGAGAAGTTCCCCTGGTCCCAGCTGCGACCCCTCAACCAGCCCGAGTTCAGCACGCAGAAGCTCAAGCCCCAGGCGGCGGACGCCTCATTGTCGCTCGTGCAGCTCCCGACGGCGCCGCAGTATTTCAACGAGACCAAGGCCTACCTCACGGAGGTGCTTGCGAGCAAGGCCAAGTGGATCGCCAGCTTTGACTTTGTGGACAACAAGGAGGGCATCAGCTACATCACCATCTACGAGGACACGGAGCCTCGCCCCAAGGCCCACGAGTCGATCAACCGCGAGGTGCTGCTCGAGGGCCTGGGTATGGTCCCGCGCAAGCTGAAGGCGTGGGAGCGTAGCCCTGCGCTGCAGGACATCCTGAAGTCGTACAAGGAGGCCGAGAGGGAGGCCAAGGAAAACCGCGCGGGCATGTGGGAGTACGGTGATCTCACTGAGGACTAGGTGCTTGTGTGACCGGCGTCTTTCTCCCCTTCACACATTAACACCGGAATTTCCTATACCTCGATACCTCACACCAAGAGCATCGGATACTGAAAAAGGGGTTGGTTGGCAGGAATAGGATCAACAAAAGAAAAAGCATTAATTTGCAAGCATGGTATTTTTTGGTCAAAGAAAAGAGTGGCGGAGTGGCTTACACGGACTAGCATAGCGTGGGCCCAAATTCATTCTGCCGTCTGCCACGACGTGAGTTTTCGTCAACTGTGACGCCTTCGTCCGTGGATATTCGTAGGAGCGACGCCGTAAGGTAGCGGCAACAAGAAATGCCGCGAAACCTGATCTCCCCTTCCTCCACACATCGCCGTGAGATGATGATCCCCACGGGATGATCTGCCATCATCTGATGGGAATAAGCTCGAATGGGAGAGTCGAACGACTTTCCCTAGCCCGAGCAGTGGCAGGTATCGGGCCTCTCCCTGGTGAAGGTAGACGGGGGAGGCCATTCAAAACGGCAGGAGCAACACCATACCACACCGGGTGAGGCATAGCTGAGGAGGGAGCGAGGCCAGCCTTTTAGCTAGCCTGCCTAGGTACTCTCCGGCTACCCAATATCTGTCCGCCTGGATTGTTACTCCAGCTGGTTAGTTACGGATTCCAGTCCTCTAGTCAGTCTCTACCTGTCTCAACCTGTCCTACTCTCCTCCACGAACGCAGTACTTGTCGACCTGAACCACTACGACTCTACACATAACCCCCGACAATTTCTTGAATTGATACTTCATTAGAGATGGTTCTCGAAAGAGACCTCGCATGGCGTTCGTGTGGTCGTGAAGAGGACGGCCGATGGGGAACTACGAGCTTCTCCGGATGTCTACCAGTCTCACGGGTACTCGCCGGGAGATCCAACCAGCTCGACTTCGACGAGGGGTTCGACGTAGACGATGAGGCATCCCAAGTTGATGAGGAGGATGGTGATCCGTATGCCTTACCTTCTCTCCCAATCTATGTGTTGTTTCAAGTGCTCAGTGGAAGAATATGCTGTCTTCGAAATGATTAGCAGAAGGCCTTGTGTGTACGCTCTGCCGACTTGGCTGGGTGCATAGTAGCAAGATGATGACCTGGCGAAACGGGGCGAAACGGGGTCAACCCGACTGGACTGGCGGCTGCCTGCAGGAGTCGACACGACGAGCATCGGCGGACGTGTTGGCGCAGGTGTCGGCGGTATTGACACGGTCCGCTGCTGAGCATAAGCTGGAGCCCCATTCTCTATGGAATAGTCAACTTGTCCAGATACAACGATAAGGAGGAGCGAGGACTACTCATCCTTCCCACGGGAGACTAGGAGGCTATTCCACTCTCCCTCCCACGCCTCATCTGTTCTGCCGTCCACTACGACTTGTTGTGCATTTTTGCTCGCGGCGACCAAGGAAGGATGCGATATCCGTAGTTCGGCTGGATTGCATCGTAAAGCAAGAAAGCAGTTCAGGTAAATCCCAAGCCAACCAATCTGTGTCAGCGATCCGCCGTGTACAGCGCTCCCGGCCCCGCCCGCCAAATATGGCGGTGGTGTTTTCCCAAGATGACCTCTTACCAAGGGGACAACGCCCTGTGAGATGATGGAATAGCCAGCTTCCCATGAGCAGAGTGGCATGGGACAGAGGAGAGGGACAGACAGAGACAGACAGACACAGGCAGAGACTGGCAGAGACTGGCAGAGACTGGATCGGGCGGTTCTGGTGTTGGGAGCGACGACGCCCTATGTGATTTCTCAGCCGGCGACTCATGACTCTGAGTAGTGGGGTGAGAGTTTTCCGGGCTTGGCGGTTGATGATATGTTCGCGACTCGGGCTGGGAACGTGGGCCGAGCGAGCAAGGCACCCTGGGCCGTGGATCAAACCTCTTTTTGTCTCTGTTCCGTCGGATAGCATATTCACCACGGGAGGAAAGGCTGGAAAGAAGGGTACCTGGGTGTAGGTACGTAGTTATTTGGGTGAGGCGGTTCTGACCAAACGTCCCACTGCATACCTACCTATCGTACCTAACCTACCTAGGCAACTTAGGTAGGGAACTACCTAGGTAGGGAACTTGCTCCAAGTGGCGGGCGCAACGGAAGAGGGGGGTGGGTTCAACGAGCAGGGGTCCATCATGGCCATTTGCTTAGTACACTACTACGTAGGTAGGTACATACCCACATACCTAGTACACTAGTGTAGTGGCAGGAGTGTAGAAGACCCAACCTAAATTGGACAGAAACCAGGGGACAGAGTGTGCGGTGGTAGGGAATGACCAATTCGAAAAGGCTTATTAATGTTCTAGAAAAAAAATAGAAAAAACAAGGGCGAGAAAAGCAAACTAGGAAGCATGTTGGAAGTACACTAGAATGGCGGCGGTTTGGTGGGGGGCGTTGCACGTCATGGCCTCCACCGCAGCTGTCAGGTCCAAGAGTCGCTTGGACCGGACTGGAAACCCCGCCATACACAGTACAGTACGGCGTACGCGCAGTACGAAATAAATACCTCTCTTGCTCCTTCCCGTTGTCTCCGATCATCGTGACGCTACTAGAATTTCTCATCCAGACAACCAACACAACCAACCAACCAACCGCCTTTCCACCTCTCAACAACACCCATCTCAACAACCCTCACACCCCTCCTACTTTACTGTACGAGGCTTCTTCAGAACACAACCCACTCCATCCCAACCACAACAACCACCACATCTGCCCATCATGCCTAGCTCTCTCGACCAGCTCAAGGCCACGGGGACCGTTGTCGTCTCCGACTCGGTATGTTCTTCTTTTTGTTTTTGGATTTGCTGATATTGGGGGGGGGAGGGGTCCCATGTAATCGCCTGGAGCGTCGGAGCAGCATGCTAACACTTCCCAGGGCGACTTTGCCTCCATCGGCAAGTACAAGCCTCAGGACGCCACCACCAACCCCTCCCTCATCCTCGCCGCCTCCAAGAAGGCCGAGTACGCAAAGCTCATCGACGAGGCCGTCGCCTACGCCAAGAGCGAGAAGGCCAGCGCCGACATCGACACCCAGGTCGATGCTGCCCTCGACCGTCTGCTGGTCGAGTTCGGCAAGGAGATCCTCAAGATCATCCCCGGCAAGGTCTCCACCGAGGTCGATGCCCGCTTCTCCTTCGACACCAAGGCCAGTGTTGACAAGGCCCTGCACATTATTGACGTGAGTTGCCGTTGCCACACTCCCATCCCTGGGTTCCAGCTGCCCGAGAAGAGAGACGCTAACCGTGTTGTGCTTTGGTCATAGCTCTACAAGCAACAAGGCATCCCCAAGGAGCGCGTCCTGATCAAGATCGCCTCCACATGGGAGGGCATCAAGGCCGCCGAGATCCTGCAGCGTGACCACGCCATCAACTGCAACCTGACCCTCATGTTCTCACTCCCCCAGGCCATCGCCGCCGCTGAGGCCGGCGCCTTCCTCATCTCTCCCTTCGTCGGCCGCATCCTCGACTGGTTCAAGGCTCACACGAAGAAGGAGTACAAGAAGGAGGAGGACCCGGGTGTCGAGTCTGTCAAGAACATCTACAACTACTACAAGAAGTTCGGCTACAAGACCATCGTCATGGGCGCCTCCTTCCGCAGCGTCGGCGAGATCACCGAGCTGGCCGGCTGCGACTACCTGACCATCTCCCCCAACCTGCTTGACGAGCTGCTCAACTCCGAGGAGCCCGTCCCCAAGAAGCTGGATGCTTCCAGTGCCAGCTCCCTGAACATCGAGAAGAAGAGCTACATCTCCGACGAGCCTCTCTTCCGCTTTGACTTCAACGAGGACCAGATGGGCGTCGAGAAGCTGCGCGAGGGTATCAGCAAGTTTGCTGCCGATGCCGACACTCTGAAGGACATCCTCAAGAGCAAGATCAAGGCGTAAGGGGGGTAATGCAGATGAGATGAGACTGGAAGCCGGGCTGGAAACAACTATATGGAAGGATACCGAAAAGCGTGCATAGAGAGTCCAGAATGAAATCCAAGTGATTGTGGCTGTCCAAATTGGTCTTGTGGACATGCAGATACTGTCTGTACCTGTCCTGTGTTCCCGGCGGGCGCTCCAACTCTGGAGTCTGCCCGTCTCACCCAGCCCCTAGATGTGGAAACCTTGGAATGATCTTGTTGAAAATGTGAGGCTGGCCGTGAAAGCAACTTGTTCATCAGTCCCTTCAATCTCATGAGACAAGTATGTATTACATACATCACCCACCAGCACATGCAGTCAGGTCAATACGGAAACCATTGTTCAACCGCACCGGCATCATCCTCTATCCGCCAGATACCCTCTATGCTCCTCCAAAAGCAAAACCCATGCTGTGCCAACCGCTCCAACAGGATAAAACCGGCCCCCTAGTCCGCCCTGGTTGGACTCATAGACCGAACGACACTCTCTCCGACTCAGCCACAAGGAACCGCATCTGGTCCACAGTCATTAAGTAGGTTGGTTATTCCTCATGTGCTGTGCTTCCTTCCCTCAGTATCTTCGGTGGGAACGCCCGCATGACTGCGTCCCGGAATGTCTCCCCGGTAGGATCGTCTTCACCGGTGCCCTCGATTTTTGCCAAGATCTCGACAAGTTCCTGGTCGAAGGCCTGCAGGTCAGCCTCGCCGGCCCCTTTCCACCAGTCTTCGCCATTGGGTGTCCCGTCCAGCTGATCCCCGCCGCCCACCGCCTCGTCGGTGCCGCCTTTCTACTGCGCAACCGGCGTGGCGTACTTCTGGGTCCACTCACGCGCCGTCTCGATGGCAGCCTTCTCGTCCTCCTTCCAGGCTTTGGCCACTTCGGCCGCCAGCGGGTCGTCCGGGTTGGGGGCGCCGAGGAGTGCTTGGATCGAGAGGAGGATGGTGCGGATCTGGAGGGCGGGGGACCAGTTGTCTGTTTGTAGCAGAGTAGATCGTCAGCTGAAAAAAACTTTGGTCCCTTTTTTTTTTTTTGTTTCGGGAGCAACCAGATATCGAGGTTAGCTGTCAGAATGCAGGGTGAATGCGACCTACTCTTTAGGACGTCCAGGCAGATACGGCCTAGCTTGTCGACGTTGGGGTGGAAGATCTTGGTCAGGAAGCGGATCTTGGGTGGGACCATGGGGTAGTCGTCGGGGAGGAAGAGTTCGAGCTTGAAGTTACCGCCTAAAGTGAGAGGAGAAGGAAAAAGAGAGAAGACGTCAGCCATATGTGCTACTTGCAGCTTTGCACGATGAGGTCTGCATACCTTCGTATGGTGAGGAGTCAGGGCCGTCGATGGTAACGTCAAAGTAGCGGAGGTTCTCTGGGTGAGGAACAGCACTGATACCAGGTACACTAGAGGCTTGTCAGAATCGCCTGCACCCCAAGGCAAAGCGGCACTGGGCAGCGTACGGCTCGGCCATCAGGCGCTCTGTTTCCTTGAGGATTCTCTTTGGCAAGGCCATGGTTGGAGGTTGGGTGAAAATGACGGTAGAATAGGGAAAAAGAACAAGTCTCGTATCCACTGAAAAAGGAGTGGTTGAAGAGTGGTTGAAGAGTGGTTGAAGAGCGGTTGAAGAGCAGATGTGCAAGTTGTCTCGAAAACAAACTGAGGTGTCGTCGAGAAAGGCAAGGAGGAAGGCAGACAAGAATTGGGCGGCGCGGGGTGGTCGTGCTCGTCGAAAATCCCAAGGGGTTTTTCCGGGACACTAAAGTTCAACAAACAGCTGGATTGAATAATAGATAGAGCAGAGCACTGAATGGTACCAAAGCCGTGGGTAGTAGAGTCTTGCAGGAAGCGTCGTTTGGAGAGAGACGTGAAAAGGCAGATCGGGTATGACGCTGTCGTGATAGACGTTTTATGCCGCCAGCCCAAAGTTCGCAGTGCCCAAGGGCAGGGCAGGGAAGGACCGTTTTAAGCCGTCGGGGGAGAGGAGGGGGGGTAGCGGGGAAAATGGTGATTAGATAACATTGGCTGAGTGGCTGGGGGGTCCGGTCTTATTAGCCGCGAGGACCGCCAAGGGTTTCCTTTCCACTTTCCGACCTCATCTCAGCGACAACTGTGAATCGTCTACACTGCTTCACGGCCCTGATGATGACCACTCGCTTCTTCGACAGCCAACACTGGCCAGAAGAGTCTCCCACAGGTCAACAAATATGATCCCCTCAAAAACCCCGGTCACGAGTCAGCCAGGTTCGCCAAGATGCCTTCAGCATTCGACCAGCTCAAGGCCTCGCCGAAGAAGGTGAAGACCATCAAGTCGGCCTACGACAGCGAGAGTTTCGATGCGGACGGTACAATTCATGTGGACGGCCTAGTTGGATCAGCGACCATCTCACCGTCTGGCCGGGATGTTGCTCTGGCCTCTCCGGAGGGCTTGGCCATCATCGATCTGGACTCCCCGTACAGCCCACCGCGTCGACTGAGCAGTCATGGCCTCCCGTGGCTTGTGGTCGATGTGCAGTGGTCACCCTTTGCCGCCCGCGACTACTGGGTCTCCTCCACCGCCAACCACCGGTGTCTGGTCTGGAACTTGAATCTCAGGGACGACTCGAGCTCTGGTGCCATTGAGCATTCCCTGCAAGGACACAGCAGAGCCATCACCGATATGAACTTCTCTGCCCACCACCCTGACTCGTTGGCAACCTGTTCCGTAGACGGCTATGTGCACTGTTGGGACTTGAGACGCCCAAGGCAACCGGCCATCACCTTCTGTGACTGGTTCGCCGGTGCAACACAAGTCAAATACAGCCGCCAGGACCCCTTCATCATCGCTTCTTCTCATGACAGGTGGCTCCACATATGGGATGAGCGCAAGTGTTCTGAACCACTGAGGACGATCAGCGCTCATACCTCCAAGATCTACGGCATCGACTGGAATCGTACCAGGGCCAGTGCCATCGTGACTTGTTCTCTGGACAAGAGCATCAAGTTCTGGGACTACGAGAGAGAAGGTGAGGTGCCGGAGAGGGTCATCCGGACCGATTTTCCGGTATGGCGTGCCAGACACACGCCCTTTGGCTGGGGTCTGTTGGCCATGCCGCAAAACGAGCCGGGGCATCTGTATCTCTTCGATCAGCGCGAACAGTATGATACACCTAATGACGGTCCAGTAGAACCTGTCGCGACTTTCGAGGGCCATGGGGACCATAAAGCCAAGGAGTTCCTGTGGAGGACTCGCGGTGGAATCTCAGACGAGGGCATCGACAACCGCGAATTTCAACTAGTATCCTGGGGCGAGGACAACAAACTCCGCTTGACACGCCCGGAACCGTCGACGCTTGAGGGAGTGGGCTATGTCAAGGGCATGGAGGCTGGGAAAAAGCTAGTTCTCACCAGGAAAGGGGCCACGTACAAGACCTTCCGAACTGTGGATGATGGCAGTCATCACCGCCGTACGGCCACGATGAGTGACCCTCGCGCTTCGGGCGCGCGCCAGAGCGCTCTCACTTTGGGCATGAAGGTTCCGTCCTTCCGCACTGGGCCATCCTGGAGAGGCCCTTCCATGAAAGCCAAGGATACAGCCACCAGAAAGGTGGACCGGAGCCAGGCCCAGATGAATTGGATGAGGGGTATTACGATGACCAAGCGAAGATCCAGTTCAGACTCTCCACAGCGAGCAGGATCGAAAGACTCGACCATGTTCGGGCCCTTCCTGCAACAGGACTACTGGGGAGAACCCGAGACGCTCCAGGAAGAGTTTGTTCGCATCAGCGAGCAGCTTCCCAATGTCAAGTGGGACAGCATCGATATGGACAACCTCATCCTCAACGCCTCGCTCAAGGGTCCCTGGGGCGTCGACGAAGAGGATATCTTCCTCAAGGTCAAGGCTGATATTCCTCATGCCTACCCGAAGACCAGAGTGCCCAAATTCATCATTGAGAAAAATGCGTTCATGCCGGAGGGTATACACGAGAAGCTCGAAAGAGAAGTACATGAGATTGGTGAACAGTATTTGAAGCGCAAGCAAAACTGCCTTGCAGCGGCCTTCTCTTACCTGTTGGGAGAAACCAATCTGGCAGAAAGCACGAACTTCTTCAAAAATGTTAGAGATCTCGACGACGAGATCGATGTGCTGGCAGACGATAGTTCAAGTGAGGATTCCGATAATGATATTCCAGCTGGGGGGTCGGCGACAATGTCGCAAGACTTGACCGCAAGCACTGAAATCGATACTACTCTGGCGCCGATTACTCGCCCAACAGTCCCTCCGGTATACAGGACGTGCGGTGCTCGTTTCTCAAACGACGGACGACTGGTCACCTTCTTCCCCACGAAAGAGGCCAAAGCTCGACTATTCAGCCCCAACGATACCTTCAAAGAGAAGCCCAAAGACCAGCCGACATTTGCTGGGTTTGGTCGCCTTACTCACGACTCACCACCACCACGGAAACGATATCTTGATGGTGAGGCATCTACGACAGATGACCTGTCAGCGGTCTCGGATGATTCGGACGATTCCTCGTCCTCGAGCGACTCGGAGCTGACGACCATGCACAAAATCAGCCTTTGGTACCGCCCTGGGCGTCGCCTCCACAAGACGTGGAGTGCCAATGAGTCCCTCCGATCTAGTGGTGGGGGGACTGGCGCTGGGACCGGAACAGGCACGGGGACGAGCCGTCGGCGGACTGGACGAGCTAAGAACGTCATCAAATGCTTTGATATGCGGGACATGCTCCCTTCCAAGCAACAGTTTGCGGAGGAGTATGCCGTCTTCGGTGACGGAGCTCAAGTCTGCGAGCACAATGCTCAGGTGGCGGAAAAGTATGGCTATCCAGATCTGGTCCACATTTGGAAATATGCGGCCCTCCTCTTGAGATCAGACATCCCGCTTGAAGTGCGCGAACAACGTCAGAGGAACAAGTCAGTACTCATCATCGCCAAAGACGCCCTTTCAAGGTATCGTGATGGCACGTATCCCGACAATGGGGTGGAGCTTCTAACGGGGCGCGTTAAATGGGGCCATCATCCCATCGCACAAGAATTTGTCCACGACTTGTTCGAATACTTCGAGCAGCTCGCAGACATTCAGATGTTGGCAATGCTGTCTTGCATATTTGGGGAATCGTCGACTGAGGATCCAGTCTCTTACGCCGAGTCACGTTTGACCCAGCCAGAAACTCCGTTACCGATGAAGGCCCCTTCGTTCTCTCTGGAGTACTTCCCGACCGACGCCGTCGACTGGAGTCTCCAACCCAAAAGTGGTTACAGTTCAGGGATCCATACTCCTCGCACTTCACAGACGCCTCTCCTCATGTCAGACCCACAGAGTCCGGATGTTTCATGGATGGGCGACCCCGGATCTCAGTCCTACTCGACTGGCGAGACGCCTCCTCACAGGTTTTTCAAAGACTATCTGAGTGAGGTCGACCAGACCCAAAGTTTATCCACTTCACCGAATGACCGGTCAGCCATCCGCCGATCACAGTCTGCTTTGGCTTCCACCTTCACCTCGGGCTTGTCTCGCGGTTTCGCGTCCGCATCCATGTCATCCTCGTCTCCTCCTGGTCGAAAGCGTCCCAGCCCAGCTGAGACAATACTGTCCCACATTCCCACCAACATTACCTGGGGCGGGTCTACTTACTTTGGTGGGCAGCCAGAAGCTACGGAGACAGCAAGGACTTCGGTATCGGACGATGAATTCCGGAGGGATGAGCTAGTCTCCATGGTCCCGGTCAGTGTGAATATCACCATAGAGAATGAGACCGCTTTTGACGATGACGGCTGGCTGTCTACCCCCCTCCTGGATCCCAGCCTCCATCCGGACTACGCGAGCTATCGATACGCGTACGCTGAGATGCTGCAGATGTGGCGACTCCCTCTTGCACGCCTCGAGATTATGAAGTTCAACGTTCTCAAAGACGAAGGCTGGAATTCCACCTCAGGACCCAACGACGGCACGCCATCTGAGAGCCTATACCGGGAGTCCGCAATCCAAGACTCCGGCAGCCACAGCGCAACAGGCACGACCTCGCCCACCGTCCTCCTAGGCGGAAAGCGCGAACAACTCGCTGCCCTACAGGCGTCCGGCCGCGGTCTCGATGTCACAGGGATCTGCCACATCCACGAGATCCAGCTCAACCCGCTCCAATACTCTCATACACCCTCGACCGGTGGCGCCGTGGGTATCTGTGAGCGCTGCAGGCGCACGCAGACCCAGCTCACGTGCGTCTTCTGCCACGAGGTCATCGACGCGCTGTACGCTGCGTGCCTGGGGTGCGGGTGCGCCTCTCACGACGGGTGTCTGGCCGAGTGGCACGCCATGGGCGAGACGGAGTGTCCGGCGGGCGACGACTGTACGTGTGTGGAGGAAGCGGACCGCGGGCAGGTCGAGACTTGGGTTGCGATGCGTGCGGCGCTGGCGGCGAGGGAGACGGAGCGCGAGAGGGAGAGGATGAGGAGAACTGTGAGTTCGCATGGAGAGAGGGGCTATAACAATCACCAGCAGCACCAACAGCATTACCATGGAAATGGAAACAGCAGCATTCAGTTGCACGGGACAAAGTCACCTCCCTCCGCCAGCGGAAGCGGCTTCAGCGGTAAGGCCGCCGGCCTAGCGACGCGATTAAGGAGGCGGTCTGCGCCTGGGCCGTTCTCGCTGACGGTGGAGGATACGGATGAAGAGACAGAGTCGCCTCCTTCTGGTAAAGGGAGCTTTCAGAGCAGCAGAGGAGGGGGTGGTGGGGATGAGGACCTAGAAGACACCACGAGCGTCGTCTCCGTGCCATCGAGCAGTTCAGTCGCTGCGGGGACTGTCCCTGCGAAGCCTTCGCCATTGGGACCCGGGGTTTCGGCTGCGAGGTTGAGTCTAGGGAATCGACTCAAGAATCTCGAGGCGAAGAGGCCGAACTCGTTGAGGAGGAAGAGTGGCGGAAATGGGAGCTCGGGGGGACGGGGGGATACAGCAGGTGCTGGTGAGGGCAACGGAAAGGGAAAGGGGTTTGATGGTGTTTGATTACGGTCGGCGAGGAGGTCAGTGCCCATGTGTATGCGCGGTATTGATCTTAGTCGCAACTTGACATATTATTTTTCCCGCCAATACCGTGGGAGCATTTAGTGTTCGAGCTGAAATACGATGTCGAGAAGGAGATCAAGAGATTAAGGGAGCATCGGCTCAAGCTGGCGAACCACGTCCTTGCTTGACAGATGATTGTGGGAGGGAAGCATGGACAGGAAGATGACGGGAGGATCATTGTTTGGAAGTCCATGGAAACCACAAGATAGCATCAAGGTGCGGTTGGCCGGAGCTCTTTGCGGAAGTATACGCGGCTATACCCATCTTCTGTTCTCCTCTCCATCTCCACAAAACCCATCTTCAAGTACAAGACGACATTCTCGTACATCTTCTCGTTCGTGAATAGCGTGACGGCCGTCCGGCCTTTGGCCCGCGCAACCTCCTCAGCCAAGTTCATCAGCAGTCTACCATAGCCGCGCCCCTGAGCGGCTGGATCAACAACAAGATTGTCCACCTTGACCGAGTCGTCGTCCGCATGAGCCGAGAACAGAATGGAGCCCACAGCTTTCCCGTCTTCGCGCCGACGCAGCACGTAGACATTGTCGGCATTGTCACGCTGGGCGGTGATGGTGGTGTGGTAGTCGACGGTCATGGGCGCGGGCTCTCTGCCTATGCGCTCGACATACTTGGAGTAGGCAGCGACCACCATCTGCTTGATGGCGTCGGCATCCTCGACGGTGGCGCGCTCGATGAGGACTTGTCGGCACTCATAGCTGCTGTTCATGTCGGCGAAGGTTGTACAAGTACTAGTACATACAGGACGGCGGTGTGCGGATTGTACAAGTACATGCTCACATACATCTTAGTCAGATCACCGGTCTCGGAAATGGCCCGTGCGCAGCTATTTGCAGCTCAGGCGGAAATGGGAATTGGCATGTGACATCAGCAAAACCCATCAGCAAAACCCATCAGCAAAACCCATCAGCAAAACCCATCACCACCACCGCAAAGCCGTCGCAACATGTTGATGTCCTAGGAAACCCCTTTTGTCTTCTGAGTCCTTTCCTGGAGAGCAACGTGACCGTACCATCCTCGTCCCCGTCCTCGTCCTCGTCCTCGTCCTCCTCGACCGGATCCGCGGAAGCGATTTGCCCTTGCCCTTGCCCCTGAATGCGCCAATATGCCTGTTCCATTTCTTGGGCGCCTCGACATGTACGCGCTCGGGGACACACAGTTGCTTGGGGTATGCGCTGACTATCTTGACCAGAACTGAATATGTCGCCGTGTCTCTATCCTTCATCTTCGTCCTCCTCGAGAGCGTCATCCGAGTCCTGACCCTCACCTTGCGTACGTCGATCTTCAGGCTAGCCTCGGGGAATTCTTGGTAGAAGTCGGCCTGACCGCGATGCAGCTTCGCCGCTAATCAGCCTATTCTACCGGGCCTCGCGACGATTGTTCATCTGGTGGAGATCAGACAGTGAGAAACAAGCAGAGGAACGTAAGAAGGGTACGCCCACACCACACCTGCGGGAGTAGTCGCTCGGCTTCGAGACGTCTGGCTGACGAGACCCGCTCCAGAAATATCGACCGCCATAAGGACCGCGGGCGACTTCGTTGAGCTCTGCGAGCTCTTCGGCTACACGGCCGAAGAGCATGTGGTCCAGACTAAGGACGGATACCTCCTGGGTCTGCACCGGCTCGCCTGGAAGCGAGATGAGGAGTACACCAAGGTCAACTCCGGTCCCAACAGCGTCAGGAAGCGGGTCGTCTACCTACACCATGGGCTGCTGATGAACAGTGAGGTCTGGGTCTGCCTCACCGAAGCTCAGAGGACGCTGCCGTTTGTTCTGGTCGACAAGGGTTTCGACGTTTGGGTACGTTGCTGATTTTGCCTGGTGTCTCGAGTAGTGAGGCTGACCTTTTCTGGCCAGCTTGGGAATAACCGCGGGAACAAGTACTCCAAGAAGTCTGTTCACTCGGCTCCGACGTCCCTCGAGTTCTGGAACTTTTCCATCGACGAGTTTGCCTTCCACGATATCCCGAATAGCATAGAGTACATTCTGGGAAACACCGAGCAGCCGTCGCTCTCCTACATCGGGTTCTCCCAGGGCACGGCGCAGGCCTTCGCTGCCTTGTCTATCCACCCGAAGCTCAACCAGCAGGTCAATGTCTTCATCGCACTTGCGCCGGCTATGTCGCCTCCGGGTCTGGCCAACGGCATCGCGGACGCCCTGATCAAGGCTTCGCCGCAAGTCTTGTATCTCATGTTCGGTCGAAGGGGCATTCTGAGTTCTGCTCCCCTGTGGGAGTCCATCATATATCCACCGTTGTACATCAAGATTATCGATTACGGGATCCGCTTCCTCTTCAACTGGAAAGCAAAGAACATCACAATCGCCCAGAAACTCGCCGCATACCCTCACCTCTACTCCTTCACCTCCACCAAATCCGTGGTCCACTGGTTCCAGATCATCCGCACCAAGTCCTTCCAGATGTACGACGACGACCCACCCTTAGCCATTGGCAACCATGCCCGCTTCACCAAGGTCGCCAAGTATCCCACCCGCAACATCAAGACGCCCATCGTCCTCGTCTACGGGGGCAGCGACTCGCTCGTCGACATCAAAGCGATGCTGCGCGAACTGCCGCCCACCACCGTAGCCACCGAGATCCCCCACTATGAGCACCTCGACTTCCTCTGGGCGCGCGACGTCGCCGCCCAGGTCTTCCCGCATGTCTTTGATGCGCTCAACAACTTCACCAATGCCGACCACTCCAAGGACGAGTTCGACAGCTACCGCCGCGCGCGCACGCAGAGCCTCGGCCGGAGCGGCACCTTCTGGAAACGCGCGCACGCGCAAAACGGGAGCGAGGCGAACGACAGCGACGTCAATAGCACGCTGAACGGCACCACAAGCGCGAAGCTGCCGCACCAGGCCCGCGAGGGGATACGCTTCAGCGACGACGACGCTGCGTCCACCTTGACGGACCCGAGCGAGTTGGGCGGGAGCAGCCCGCATCCGTTGAGGGACACGGTGCCCTCCAGCGGCTCCGGGGCTGGAAATGACGGGTCTGTAGAGCAGCCAGATCGGAAAGATAGTTTCTCGACGACGCCGCCGCTCTTGAAGGGGAGGACCCCCAGCAGTGGAAGTCTCCGGAGCGCGATGAAGTCGGGGGGCATCAAGGGGATAAGTCTGGGCGCGAGCAAGGCAGTGGGTGGTGTGAGTACCGCCGACGCGACGAGCGTCACTGCGAGTCCGCAGTTGAGCTCGGATGAGGGGAGGTTTAGGGGGAAGACCAAGTGAGGAGGACCATTACCCCTGGAATTGGGATGAGTTCTTTATCTAATTTCTAGCCCGTTTTTAATCATTCCAAAATGATACCTGGCCGGTCAAGCCTTGCGAGGCGGCGGCGGCGTTTCTTTTCTCGGTCAAACACCCTGCTTGAAATACCAGGCGATCACGAGTCTGTTGAGAGAGCATTCCGAGTCGGAGAACATGCGTATTGCAAGGAAACTGAAATCATGCGTTGTCTAACTCCATGCCCTGAAAGTGCAGGAAGACCGATTCAGCGGTTCATCGACCGAGTCCATGCCAAAACAATAAACGAGCAAGAATGCCACCTGTCTAGTTCAGCAAAAACAAGCAGCACCACACCTCAACCCAGCCCTTCTCTTGGTCTATTTTGTCCCCGAACCCTTTTCATGCAAACCATCGACGTCCACAAACAAAACACACACCGCCGGCGGCGAAGAAGGCCTACCTCTCACCCCCCCCAAAAGTCTTCTAACACTCTCAGGGCAATCGCGATATGGACCCGGCGTGGTCGTAATGTTCCTTCGGCCAGACCATGTAAGGATCTCACCTATCAGGCGAATAGAGGATTGTGTCTACCACTGCGTCCCCATGCCAACTGCCATGTCGACTCCTCGGAGCCCCCCCTCCCTCTTTCAAACTCACATCCAAGCCCAAGGATGAAACGCACTTCACACTGGTAAGGGTGAAACGGCACCACACCTCTGCTTAGAGTGCTCAGGGTTGGAAGACGGAAGACTGGCAGGGGAAAGGTCGGGGAAGGGCAAGGAGGTGGGACGGGTGGTACCCGCAGACACAGTGCTGCGCGGCTGTGGCACTACCTCGCGTGGTGGGCCCGACTGCGGCTGCTCTCGAGACTGTGGCGGTGATCGACGGAAGACCTCTTGTTCTTGCTCCGCCTTTTGCTCAGACAAGCCCCCCTCTCCTGCTGTGGTGGCTCCGACTGCTGCTCTGGGCCCTGCAGCTGCTGGTTCCGAGGCCTGATCCGGACCAACCCGTACTGCCCAGGCTGCCACCCACCGCCGGCGTCCAGCAGCAGCTTAGCGGTCGAGGCCGGATGGAAGAGGCTCAGCAAAATGCTCGCAAGGACAATGAAGACGCCCTCAAAGACGATGAAATGCGTCTGGCTACGCATCAGAGGGCCGGTCCATCCACCGCTGAGCTCGGCGGCACGGAAGCAGCATCGGATGAAAATGAACATGGTGGACAAGGCCAAACCCCAGAGAAAGCCTCTGAAACGCTTCGAGTGGCGCAACGCCAGGATGGACGAGGCTTGGTCCTGGTGGTTGGTGGCTCGTGTCTTGTGATCCACGTAGGTGCGCCAGAGGAAGACGATAGCCATGCCGGTGACGATGATCATGGTGAACACTTGGAAAGAGAGACCGGCAATCGCTGGGTGGGACAGGGACCGTCAGACTTCTTGGTTTCACGGGCCAAAACCAAATGTCTGCGGCCGAGGACAAGATGGGACCAAGTGGTGGGAAGTGAGGGTGACTCACTGATATGGTTACCGGTAGCCATGGAGTGGCCATGCTTGTAGGCGAGCGCTGCGAGACCGCCGCCCGTGGCTTGCAGGACGAGGGACACCACGTCACAGGAGATGAACTATATCCTTTCAGCGGTGCGTTCTCCACCATGACCACCACCGTGGATCGATAGTCGCTCACCATTCTGGTATAGTTCTCGGGGCTGATGCACGAGTGCTCCGGACCAAAGCATATCACGATCATGCGCATGCGCAGATAAATGGCCGCCGCCATGTATGCCGGGCCGATGGTCAGACAAACCATCTGCATGAAGAATGGCTCGTCGTTGAAGTGGTCGTCTTGGGACCAGATTCGAGCCCCGTACCCAAAAGGCTCGCATAACAAGCCGAGGATCATGGAGAAGCTGTAGGCAAGAGCCCGGAACTTGGACAGGAACGTGACCTGGACGAGTAGCAAGATAGCGAATAGGGAAGAGAAGGAACATTACAGCGATTCCGGCGGCGACCACCTACGATGCGTGAGAGAGATGCGTGAGAGAGATGCGTGAGAGAGATGCGTGGAAAAGCTCCTGCCATCGTCTGCCATCGTCTGCCATCGTCTGCAATCTTGATCCAGCGAGCCTTGGACGGCGCCGTCCTTGTGGCATGCAGGACGACACTCGGGCTCCGTGGGTACAAGGACGGTCGCCCTATCTGCGGCCGCCGAAAAAGAAAGTGGCGGCCTCTGTGCATCTAGACGGATGTCACAACCCTCCGTTCTCGATCCTGTCGGTTTCTAGAGAGACAGACACCGCTCTCGTGGGATGGAAGGGCGGTCGTGAGCAGGTCGCGGGGTGTTTATAGCTGGCTATTGCGGGCCGTCAGACCGGGCCAGAGACCTAGACCCGCGCTCTCACTCTAACTCTTGTTCTCTTCATCATGGCTCCCAACCCACACGCGCGCTATGGTGCGCCAGTGCACGCCGGCGCCATGGCACTTGACGGAGCAGTATGGCTAGCTACAGTTCTCCCTTGACAGTACGTGGGGCCGAGAACACGCAAGCCGGAATGCCACGCATCCCTTTCTTCGTTATTTAGTTTTCCTGAACGTGCCCTGCCTCGACGCCCCCTCCACCTCGCTCCCCTCCACCTCGCTCCCCTTCCCCTTCCCCTTCTCTCTTGGAGGACTTCCTGGAGGACTTCCTGGAGGACTTCCTGTACTCTTTGCTTCTCACCAGTTGACAATATTGTGTTCCCAAGGTAGCCCGGGGAGTGGGCGGCACCACCACCATGTTCACCCACATTTCATTACAAGACGCTCCCAAGGAAGGCCGCTTTCTGCCTGCCTCGAAACGAGATGTGAAGGACCGAAGAGTGGGCCTGGTCCTCGTCGTGCTTTTGGCTCTCTGGAGCTTGTACGCTCTTTATGGGAGCCCCTCCTACGATGTAGACGCGGCAGAGCGCGTCTCGCGCACAACCGCCACCGCTCCAGCACAAACAGAGACACAGAACGAGAACAAGAGGTTCCCAACACTCGACGTGGACGCTGGTAAGGGATCTCATACACAGGCTCCTGGTATGCCTCGTTTCATGTCGGACCAGAAGGCGTTTGCTGGACAGGAACATGGAGGAGTCGTCAGGTCAGGCTTGAGACCTCCAGCAGACGACAAGTTCTTTCCGAGGCCAGGCTTCGACGAGGCTCTGGCCAAGATCATGATCCTGCTGCCCAGCGAACTGGAGGCACGAGGCCTCCTCCGACCCATCGAGCAAACCGGTGAGCAGCACCTTCGAGAGCTTGGCATGCTTGCGCGCAAGTACAGGAAGTACTACGAGGCTTGGGAGGACCTGCATGTCGTGACGGACCTGGAGGGCGCCACGCATGTCCGAGACGACGTGATACAATATCTCCGGAACAAGGCCTCGGCAGCCGACCTCTCCGCCGAACATATGCAGCTGGTCGACAAGATCCACGCCTACGAAGACTTCCGACATCTGCTCGTCCGACTCAACGAGCTCCTCTTCCCCTTCACCGCGCCC
Source organism: Juglanconis oblonga (assembly GCA_003012965.1). Taxonomy (NCBI): domain Eukaryota; kingdom Fungi; phylum Ascomycota; class Sordariomycetes; order Diaporthales; family Juglanconidaceae; genus Juglanconis; species Juglanconis oblonga. The sequence continues at coordinate 3,238 of MUZH01004005.1, read as the reverse complement.
TACTTCCCAGACCACATGACCCTCCGCTCGCACCTCAAGAAGGGCGGCCGCGGCATCGTGCTCACCGCGGGAAACGACCAGGTCGCCTACCTCCTGACGCAGATCCCCATCCTCCGCTCGCTCGGCTGTAACCTCCCCATCGAAGTCATGTACGTGGGCGACAACGATCTGAACCGTGACTCCCGCCAGGACCTGGAAGATCTCGAGGGCGTCATCACCCGGGACATCGGCGCCATGATCCACCCTACCGGATGGGACGTCGCAAGCTGGGCCGCCAAGCCCTTCGCCGTCCTTCTCTCCAGCTTCCGCGAGGTCATCTTCATCGATGCCGACAGCTTCTTCTTTGTGAACCCGGAGGTCATGTTCGAATATCCCGAGTACGTCAAGACAGGTGCCTTGTTCTTCCGCGACAGACTGATCATGCCCGAGAGCAAGAAGAGCTGGCTGCAGTCCATCTTGCCGCAGCCGGTGTCGAGGAACGTGAAGCAGAGTCGTCTTTGGAGGGGCGAGAGCGGACATCAGCAGGAGAGCGGCGTGATGGTCGTCGATACGTACAGGCACTTCCTGGCCATGCTGTTCGTCTTGCGGATGAACGGACCCGACCGAGACGGAGACCTAGCCCATGGTAAAATTGGTGTCTACGACATGGTTTATGGCAAGTTTGCATCCCGAGAGAGCAGGCTGGATGGTGCTAACTCGACATGACAGGCGACAAGGAGACATTCTGGCTCGGCTTCGAACTGGTCGGCGACACAGACTACGTCTTCCACCAAGGGGATGCCGGCATCATCGGTGAGCTCGAGCCCACTCCCGAGATAGACAAGAGTGAAGAGAAGAGGAACGATCAAGCGCCTCTCGACGAGATCCTCAGCGACCTCCCCGGCGCCAACGCCACCGAGCCCGACCTCATTGAACGACGACCCAAACCCAAGGTCTGCTCGCCCCAGCTCCTCCACCTCGACCTGAATGGCAAGCCCCTCTGGTTCAACGGGGGTCTCGTCCGGAACAAGTTCCTCGACCGGCGGGAGTGGAAGTTCGGAACCTGGGACACCTACCTCATCGAGCCCAGGGATATCAGGGATCCCGGTGCGTGGTTCCTAGGTGATGCAAACATGTGCTGCTTGACGACGGACGATCATCTGAAGGGGGAATTGTCTCCCAGCGAAAAGGAACTTTTGGATGCCATGGTCAATCAGGCAAGGAAGGTTGGCATCGCAAACTAGATGCCATGTTGGAGTCAGGTGTTTTGGTTCAGGTCTCGGATTCGGGGTTTATTTTATTTATTTATTTGGATATCCAAGGATATTTTGGAAACCCTATATATAGTATCTCGATAGAACAATACGGATTCTTCCAATCTTCAGCACTGTAGCCTTACATCGTCCTGTCTCCGAGTCAACCCCCGCTCATCTAAAGACGGGCGGACTTTCATGCTGACCGCAGGTGGACTGATGGTACCTCCAATTCAGAATCCAGGTCAGATAACCCGACCTCGAGCCTTTCGAAGAAACAGCTTGTGCACCATAGACCCAGGCGGCCTATTTCGCCGCCCAAGTCCAACAAGATTATGATGAGGAGGAGCTGCCCGCGGAACTGCCCGCGGAACTGCCCGCGGAACTGCCAGCGACGTCCCCCATATATTGACCTCGACTCAGCCACCTAGTTCGTGTTCGTTCAGTTGCCCGTTTGTGTTTACGTTCGTCCATATTCCCTTATTATCGTTTACGGTGGTTCATCATCAGTATATCAGGTTCTCTTTGTGCAAGCGTGTCAGCGATCTGTTGAATGAAAGAGTATGGTTGAACCGGTTGATTTCTTCTTCTCTTAAAGGCCAGAGAGAGGACTGCTAACTGATTTATATAGAACCGTTCTTCCCCCCTTTTCCTACTTAGAAGCCTTCTGCCGAGCTCAGCTAATACTAATATTAGCCCCTTAATACGAATTCTTAAACGCTTAATACAGCTTTATTACTATAGCTTATATTAAAGAAGAGTCTAAGGGCTGTTAACCTTATAACCTTAATAAACTTAATAGGTCTCTATTACTATTTCTAACTAAGAAGGCAGGATATTTTAGCTAGAGTTTTTCTACTAGTTTACTATCTAAATCGTTTATATAAAGAAAATCGCACTTATGCTAAAAGAAACTAATCTGTAACTATTATAGTTTCTTTAGACCTATAGAGCTAGTAATTAAATTAGTCTAATACTCTATTACTTAAGTGCTAAGAATTATAATGCTATTCTTATAAGCTAGGTTCTTGTTATAGTGCTAAAAATAGAGTCTGAAAACAGAGTCTGAAATATAGTTATAGTTGTATATAGTAAATCATTTAAAGACGATTTAATATTCTACTTTTAGCTTAGTAGTATAATAGTACTAACGTGCAATTTAGTGTTGTTATACTTCTCTAACCCTATCCTTTCTATGCTTTATTCGCACTTTAAGCCCTAAGAAGCTTTATAAGCCCGTCGGCTAATTATTTATTAGTTAGGACCTATTAAATCTAAATGCGCCTTAAAGCAGATTCGTCTCTTATAGAGTATTTATTTAAAGATATATAGCTAGTCTATTAGTATGTGAAGGGCTGGCCTACATAGTGGGCTCCAGACTGGCTAGCTTGTCTGCGGCCTTCAGCTGATGGAAGTCAGCTACCTTATCCACTGAGCCAAAAGGTACGTAACAATCCTAAACGCTAGGATTGTGCTAGCCAGACTGATATAGGCTAGGGCATAGCTCAGCCCATCACATAGTAAAATCTAGAGTTTTTTGTTAACTTAACTATATTCTACTTATTATCATTTATAATAAAGTCTGCTAGAACTCTTAGCTCTTATAGCAGATTTCTTATTAAAAAGAGTACTTAAACCCTTATTATAATACTATAATACTCGGCCTTAGTTCTTAATTTTATTACTTAGTCGGTATACTTTAACTATTCTATAACGTGGATGTATAGTGAGTCGTGCACGATAGTGAGTCGTGCACTTTTCCTACTATCTATAGCTTCAATTAATCAGAATTCTATAATAATACCTGAAATTAATTAAAACTACTTAGAAAAGTTATTACTATCCATCTCCTTAGCCTCTAGATAAGTTCGTATATTATATCCACCCTAGCGATAAATATTATAAAGCCGACTACTAATCCGCCTCTATTTTAACGGATTACTATTTTTACCTTTATCTCCCGATTACTTATCTATTATACCTTTCTCTGCTAGAATCCTTTTATT
>MUZH01004004.1:0-29634 GCA_003012965.1 Juglanconis oblonga | reverse complement strand
GGAGGCCATCCAAGACATCTTTCCCAGGGTTGGAGAGACAGGATGCCCCGGTGTTGGCTTGGACTCACATACTGTGGTACGGATACGTAAACCGTCTCCAAATTGCAGCAGACGTGCGCGTTTTGCAGATACATGGACGTATTTTGATGAATGAATGACCCTCGGACAGAACCAATTTTGGCCCTGCCCTGTCACCGCGTGTCTCGCGTATTCCCTCCCATTTTCCTTCCCCCTGGCAATCAGCAGCAGGCGGATGGTGACGCTGATGATGATGCCTGCACGTAAGACTTGACGCATCCTCTCCTCGCATCTTCTCCTCGCATCTGCCGTGCGATGTTAGCTAGGACGGGGGAAAGACGACAACCGAGTGGACGTGTGGTCCCTATGTTCTGGCCCCTGCCCCCACCACTTTCCCGATCCCGTTCGCCGGGTGGGCGTTATGACTTTCAAGTGTGAGCTAAGCCGTCAAAGCACGGGATCTCGTCTCCCGGACTCTAACCCAGCGCTCTGGCTCTGGCGCTGCTAGTGTGCACCGGGCCCTGTCGCGCACCTCGCCGGTAGCATCCCGAAGCTTATTTACACCCAAGGTCCTCGCATGAGACCATCCTCTGGTGTCGTGATTTGACCAGTCTGGACGGATGGACTGGCTGGCTGGCTGGCTGGCTGGCTGGCTGCCTTCGCTCATCGAAGTTGGCTGCCTGGGTCAGGCCTGGGTCAGGGCATCTTGCGAATGCGCATCCTGTCCAATGCGCCCGTCGACGATGGCCCTCCCCTGCTATTAAGATGACACTATCACTCGGTTCGGCACCGAGATGGGAACCAGTGGGTAGATCCAGACGGGTCACAAGGCCATTTGCTGGGTGGTCCCTAGGCGTCGATCCAGATTGACCCCAAAAAGCCATGGACACCACCACCAGATCGCTACCACCACAGGTAGGGTTGTGGGCACTATACGGAAGTGGGATGACAAGGACAAGCCCCTGAAACGGGACGAGGTGCTGGAGGCCCGGTTTACGGGAGACTCGGGGCGTCCGCTGCCGCAGTAGTTTGACGTGCCAACACAACACATCTGATCTGGCCTCTCGTCCTCCAAAAGCCAAAACGGTCCTATAGCAGCCTCGAGGTATGCAGAAATGTGCCGGTACGGCATTCGTCGGAGATGGTATTGTGCTATTTTCATCTCGATGGCTCTGGTGCAGTGCTGTGCTGTGCTGCGCAAGGGCGAGATAGCACGTAGCCGCTGTTGGATCGAGATAAGCCCTATGGTTTTAGAAGCAGAGGCCCACAATTTCAGTGGCCGTGCCTGGAGAATCGAGCACTAAAACCAGCGGATGCCATCATCGTGAAGGCATGGTGGAGGGTAGCCCGTCGGTACCGCATCTGCAGTGTACGATGCACCTCTCTGCGAGTGACGAGTCGATCACCGGCTCCAGTTGGCGGCCTGATGCAATGCAAGTTGGTCCTTTCGACCAGAAGTCGAATGCTCTGCTGGTTTTGGGTTGCTTGCCCCGGCGATATTCCCGAAATAAGTGCACAGCCTTACCGCACTACACTCGTTTCGGGTCCGTAGTGCTTATGCTTCTTTCCCTTGTTGAGACGATGCATCGGGTATCGTCGAAATACGTTTCTGCCGCCCGGTTGGGCATCTTTGAGAAAACTGCCGCGTCGACGGGATGCGGGTCATTATCATCATCATTATCATTGTTATCGACATGCTTCCAACTCCTGCCGGCGCCGTGCTTGGTGATGATGATACCAACCACCCCTTCCAATCTCCACCTCAGCATCTGTCATCTTGGCCCGTGGGTACGTTGAGGTTTACGATCCTGCAAATTTTGATTGAGGTCGTGATCCGACCACCATGCTGTCCGCGGAACGACGCCGTGCCAGAAGGATTGATGATGGACAAGCCTGTCCTGTCATCTCATCACTTTTCCAAGGCACCCCGACCCTCCGGTGGGACATCCCTCGTGGCCTATCAAGCCCCCTCCGGACGCAGTCAGCATCTTGTTTGCATTCGCTTGTCTCAATAGGGATGGAGCCCAGCTGGACTGTTGGCATCAAATGTCGCTTTTGTCCGACCGGGTGGACGGCGGTCTGAAATTGTGGATGACAGTGCAGGTAGGTGCCGAAAAATGCTGGGGAGGGGGGGGGGCTTTCACATGCTCTTCGGGCATGGCTCCCTTTCTTGAGCGCCGTCAGACAAAGGAGTGACAGTAAGCCGTATTCTGCCCAGTAGATTTTTCCTAATCTTGATGGCCAGAAAATTTCTCCAAGTTGAATCATATGATGGGCTAAGAGCGTTGACACCATCCCCGATATACATCAAGGGCATAGTCTTAAATGTCTGTGCTGCAGTCCGTCCGCTTAGGCGACATTTTTGTTCCTGAGCCACCAGACGCTAGATACACCAACTCAGGGGTATCGAGCATGACCAGTGCTCATTTCTGTGACCTGCAGATGCCACCAGGTCTACATTCGACAAAACTCGCCTGTTCGGGCTACCCTAGGCATAGTGTTTCGCTAGTTTTGTAGATCCGCTCGCGGAATTATGTCCGGAGCCTGATGAAGTGGGAGGTTGGATGTCAAGATCTTCAGTCGTTCTGTCATCTCCCACCCGATCGAGGCGTGTGGCTTCACTTACGGGCGCTCTTCGCAGCAGCAATCATGCATAATCCCCTCGAAGAAGCAACATCAAGCCCCACCCGTTGATACCCATCAATCTGACAGTACATATTTCTCACACCGACCCAGCCCTGTCCAAGGAAAGCAAGTAATCTGTCTGGCTGCTTGGACGCAGAAAAAAAACCGACCGTGTGTCTCTGGCTGCTGCAAGTCAGAAGCCAGTCCCGATTTGACTGACAGATGAATCTGATTCAAGGGGGAGTGAGTGAGCGACGACAGACGGACAGACAGGAGCCGAAAAGGCTTTTTCCTTGAGTGACCCATTGCGTATATCATATCCGTCATTGGTACCTCTTGTGCTACCACACTGTCGCACATCCGTGATGCCATCGCCAGACAAGACAGGCAGATCCTCGCGAGTCGGCGCAAAGACGTCTGTTGCATTTTGAAAGACTGCCTCCTGATGCGGAAGAGCTGTGGCTCAGCCATCTCATGATCCGAGCTATGCGAGTGAAGGTACCGACGTACTTCTCGACTCGCCTCTTGTTCCTCGATGGTGATTGGTGAGAGCCCGAAATGTTGGAGGGTGAGCCCCTGTCGTTTTGTGGGGGGGCCGCTCAACTTAAAATTTAAAAAAAGAAACCAACGAGATGGCGGTGCCACTCCAAAGCTTCTCTGTACCTGGTCCCTGCTGCCCAAACTGTCCCACGGGATTCGCAGAGGCCAATGCCTCTGTGCCAGTGGTGACGAGATTCTACTACCACATACTTAGTAGTACTGTAGTAGTAGGCATCCATGGATGAGATGTTGGTCCATGGGCGGACCAACTTCATGTCCGTCGGCTTCTCATGGTCCGTCAAAATCCGAATATGGAGAGGTGGATCCGTACGATGGCATCATCGCCTTCCATGTTCAGATGATCCTCATCGAGATTGGTGGTGGTTGCGACAGCGCGGCCGTGGAGAGATTCTAACAGCCAGGGCCAGTCATGAGAGCAACAACTGCGAAGGACTTTTGCGAATAGTTTCGGAGCGGACGATGCACCAATGCAGGTGCCTTGCCGTAGGACCGTGGGCTTCCCAAAGTTAAGACGAACTTTGGGTCGGTTCATGTCATCCATTTGTTTCCCGGCTGCCTCCAAACTGCTGGGTCGAGACCAGTAACGCCTAGTGCTGCAATGCGACATCACGACATCACGACACGAGGATAGCTCCATCGAAATCTCGCTTTCTAGCTGATGACAGATATATGTAGGACCGAATGGACAACTATATCGTCGCAATCTTTCGAGTCCGGCATGTGAATTGCAGCTTCCGCATCCCTATTGACTGTCAACTGAATCCCTGGGGTAGTAACCATGCTCGAGGAGGGCAGCATTGGGCTGGTCTTTCCGGCAGCCCTCCTGGTAGGACCCGCTCTAGCGTAGGCATATCTATACCAAAGTTCGTCACCAAAGCTTCCTTTAGTGACAAGACCCAGGCGCGCCTCGATCCGGGCTACCTAACACCATCGTTAGGAGTAACGGGCGAGCCAGAATCTGTAGTGGTGGAAGGAGCAACGGCACGGCGGGCGTGTTCATAGCTGTTTATCGTCGACCGGGATTGGGACTCGGATCTTTCCTCATCATTCATATCGCTGTGCTGGCTGGCCCACAGACGTCAAATCCTGGGGATGGCTTCCCCCTATACTCGTTAGATCGCGGTGGCTTACTGACAGGCATGCAGCCATGACTGCCAAGTTGCAAGCCGCAGAATGCATCGCTCGTACAACCGTGAATGACAGGAACCTCAAAGTTCGCATGTCTGGCTTGTTTTCTGACTATGCTGTCCCTTGAGAAAGAAATTCTCTGGGTCTGTACTGGAACTCCAGATTACTTGCCTCTGGGTATCCGCGGTGTGCTCTTCCGTGTCGTCCCTGAGACACGGCCACCTCCACACGAACCAGAAGCCCGTGCGTATCAACGGTGGCTGTCTTGGCAGCCTATCCTTTGATCATGCTTCCAGGCGGTTGGGGATAGGTGCCAGACCAAGCGTTGAAGGAGTGGCCTGATTCGTGGTCTGTCGTGGTTTAGTGCCCGTTGTTGGTTGCTCATCCCGTCCCGGATGTTGGCTATACGGACTGCTGCGATCGTGAAGGTACCGTAGCTCCCCCGACTAAGCTTGGGGGCCAGGGAGTAGGACAGGGGCATGCATGGAATAGGGGAGAGTCTTGCCCGAGACAAATCAGAAATGAGAGTGCTGACTTCCGGCAGATGAAAAATTCAGGAGTGAGCAGGATTGAGATGCAGGTTGGGGGCCAAATCATGGTCCAACGGGAGCGGCCAGGTTCTTTGCAAGAAAGAAAAGCCCGTGAAACAGTAGGTGCAATTTCGCAGCCCACAGACCAACAGACCAAAATCAAATGGAGGCCTATAGTAGCGGATTTGAGTGGGTGTGATGGTCAGACCGGAGCAGCCCCTGCTTGTCCAGGGCAGCAGGGTTGCCTCGTGGTCGATGTGCGTCTTCCGCGGTTGACCATTGCCATTGGCCTCGCGGGCGGCACGGGTCGTACGTTGAGGAGTTGCGATTTCCGGATGGTGTGGGTGTGTCCGCCAGACGTCTGACTGGACGGACCCGGTGAGACGGTTCACCACAGTCTGACACGCTTGCAAGGCGATGAGTTGCGGGCAGATGCATGGCGGGAAATTGGCATGTGTGCTATCGCTCCGTCGCTCGGGAGGAGGTTGTCGAGATCCGTGCTGTTGATAGGCGCTTGAGTGCCTTCACATCTGCCAATGATGGAGGAGGATTGGCACAGCTTGCACATCCTACGGAGTGCTCTGCGAAGATGGCGAGTCATATAGGGCTGAGATAGCAGCCCCTGTGGACACACTCAGCAGGCCCGGGTAAACTCGTATACACCAACCCAGTGTCTGGAGCTTGCAGAAGCCAACACGCCGCAATCCTGCTGCAAGCCAGAAATTGGCTAGAGGTTGAAACGCAGGGGGATTCTGAATGGTGTTGTCCACATCGTCAGTCGCCGGCAGCCTCCGACCAGACACTGGCGGCGGAGTTCCGTGCCGCGCGCGGGCGACCGACAGATCAGGCGCAGTACGGACGAGACAAGTAGCAGAACGGTGCTGACCGGGCAGACTAGTAAGGTTGGTTGATTGATATGATGGTGTCTGGGCGGCGGCCAATATGGGCGGAAGGATTCTAATGCAAGCCCCTGGGAAGTCTCTTGTGAGGTCTCTGTGGGCCACATGGACTTTGGGAAGGAGATGGAATGGTCCTCGTGACGGTCGTTGCGACGGTTTGGCACTATAAGCGCCGTCTCATTTGGCCTGGACTTTGTCGCTCCTCATCTCATGCGTGCATTGTTGGTTGTTGGGCTGTTGGAACGGAGGAAATGAAGACGTCGGCACCGAGTCAAGGCCAAATGAGATTGCCTCGTGGCTCGCTGACATAACGCAGAAGAACAAGGGTGCCGGTACCTAGGTACCCCTTACCGTTCCACATACACTACAAAGTACCGTAGTAGTCCATACACAGTACACACACAGTACACTACTATGACACCCATACTACTACATAGCATGTACCTTAGTATGCATCACTGTATGGTACAAACTACTGGTAGTAGTGTACATCGGGGGTGGAGCACTTACTATGTAGGGATCTGTGCTCTTGCACGGTGAGTCGACGAACGACCGGAATCCTTCGACTGCAACTGCGACCCAAGAACAGCAAGAACAGCAAGAACAGCAAGAACAGCAAGAACAGCAAAGCCAGCAGATCCTTCTCATCAATACAAAGTATTTTCACACAATGCAACACTGGCCGTCACGGAGCATTCGTCGGGCAAGCTCCCATCTCCCATCATCAGCCTGCGTCGGTCCATCGCACCAGCATCGTCATTGTTCGAACCCTTCTTCCCAAGATTCTTCCCAAGATTCTTCCCAAGATAGGAGCCATCTTCTTCCTACTTTGTGCTTCGCAGTAAAATTCCATACAACACAACCCCGTCCCGGTCATCCAGTAGGCTGCATCCGCGACATGGTCCGCACCCACGGGGCGGGCGGCATGGTCGCCGACCACAAGGCAGCAGGGTCGCCGACCACAGGGACTCCACTGAGATTCGAGACCGCTTCTTCCCCCGGTGGACCCTCTGCAGCACCGGCTCCGCTTACCACCTTCTTCTCCAGGGGCCTCTCTGGGCTGTGGAGATCCTTCAATACGACCCACCTGACAGGGAGGCCATGAGGTGGCACCGGGGCAACCATGGACCAGCCAGCCAGCCAGCCAGCCAGCCAGCCAGCCAGCCAGCCAGCCAGCCAGCCTTACTGCCTACCTGTACGTCGATGCATGACCATGCTGAGTGCATCGCATCATTCAATGGCTGTCACCCCCAAGACGCGGCATCGACAAGGCTAGATCCTTGACAACCAAGACGTGTGATCTGTTGCCGACATTCTCGTCCCGAAAGTTAATACGGAGTACGGGCGTATGAACCCGATGATGGACAGCAAACAGTGCCAGACCGCAGGACTAGCCATCTGAGCGAGACCAGTTTGGCTACTCATTTGAAGCAAGAGCACATGGAAAGGTTCGCGGCTTTTTGCTGACCGCAGGTTTCAAACCACCATCTACCAATCTATCAGCCGCAGCATGCGGATGATACCGGACGAGGTAGCCACGTGGTCTGTCGGAAAGCCGCCCGATCTGTCTTCCAGCTCGGCTGTCGAGTCTCATCGACGGCGGCACTTGCTAAAAGAAACGCCTTCCGCGCGCTTGACAGTCGGATGAACTTCTCAATGTGGTGCTGTGACCAGCATCCAGGTGCTCCATCCAGGCCTGCCAGACCAGTCTTCACAGTTCAAGACGAAGCGTTGCTGCGCCGGGCCGCAAGATAACTGCCCGATTTAAATCTACGACAATTCAGGCAGCGAATCAAGCAAGACCGCTGTCGGAAAAGCAAAAGCAACGTCGCACATACATGTTGACATTTATCGTGCGTATATCACGGTATCCTGGATGGCCATGTTTCATATCCCGAGCGCAAATCGCAGAGCCGGACAAACGGCCCACGACGCCTCCTAACTTGCCTAATGGAGAGATCAAAGACCTGTCCGGGAAGACAGTGTTCATCTTGTTGCGATTTGGTCGATCTTCTTGTTGAGAAAGCAACATGATCGTCGTCGCGCGATGCAAGGGGGAAGGTGACCCTGGCAGGCGTGTCCAAATGGACGTCAAATGGTCCACGGAACAGACTCGATCCGAACGGGCTCCCCTCAAAGACAGCTGCGATCATCCTGCTGTATACTCTATTCAATCCGATGTCATCGGGCGGCCTGAACAGGCACACGGACCCGGGCCGGTGGACTCTTTCCCCGTATTCTGCTTTAATCGCGACGTCACTGGCGATATGGATGACCCTCTGTATGCACAGCGAGAAAGGGTCCGCACCCTGGTGCTCGCCTTTGAAGACCCTCATTGGCTCCACTCACAACAAAGGGACCAAAGGTATGTACTCCCCATGGGTATTGTAACTCATCAGAAACCATTTTCTAGACCCACACAATTTCTGGGGTCGAACCCCGGAAGAAAGTCTCGTCAGAAGTTGAATTCACCAACAGTGATGGTGGACCGTGGCCAGGATTTCACAGATATCGGGCGCTGCAATCTGAGCCAACGCTACTGCGCCTGGTCTCTTTACAGGTTCCAATTTTAGAACTCGTCCCTGCACCATGGCCACTGGTACAACTAACGCCACCCATGCATATTCTTCCTCTTTTATACCCCCCACCTGAATCTCGATAACCCGAGCAGTTGGGACCGGAATCCGGGAAATGGGCATGGTCCATCGGGGGCACCATCCCACTCGTCACGGGGGCGCTACCAACTGCTCGGTTGTATGCTTTGTCACAAGGAAGCCAACGTTAGTTGCTTGCTTGGATTCAGAATCAAGTTCGGGACCATTGGTCGGCTGAAAATTGCCAACCCAGACCGTCGGGCTCTGACAGTCCGCCGCTATCTCGGGGCGGACAGGCGGGATGTTGTGTCATACAGACAAGCCTTTGGAGTAGCCCATTTCCGTCCTTCGAGCAGCTTGCTTTACGCGAAAGAAACTCGAAGTCAACGCTGTCTGCTGCCCTCCGTGGCCAAGATGGGCAAATCTTCCCGATTCCGTTTACCGTGCAAGTGGATTCTCTCCAGTCATCCAAGATGAGACTCTTTGCATCAGGTCGTCAGGCTGTCCCACAGGTGACTACGTGACTACTGCTCCACGATGGGGAGGATGTGGTGCTTCAGTATGACATCGCCTTTGTTGCCGCTACCTGCCAGCCTGCCAGGATCCAATAACCTAGTGAAGATCCCCAACCAGGCGAAGCCAACGAAATTGGACGCCCTCAGGTTCGCCCAGAAATAACGGAAGTCAGCACGGTACATATGTGGGTGCTCCCGCTCCCGAGTGTCAAACTTGCGGTATCAGACGGAGAAGTCATATCAGGGGCGTCGTGGGACTAATGCCCAAAAGCCCGCAATCCCCCAAAAATGACGACTGGGCCCAGAGGTTCGGGCCCTACTAATGCTTCTGCTAGCCAAGGGGTGCCGTCCTAAGAAGTCGGATACGAATTGCTTCAAGATCCTGGTGCTTGCTTTGAGCCATCTGTTCGATCTCATGAGGACAACATGTCCTGCAGAGCTAATGTCACGATCACGAGGAATTTCCCCATCCTCCGGGCGCTCTGGACGTATCATGCATTTCTTGGCCGTGAGGTCTAGGTGCATAAGCTCGTCACGGCGGCCAACGAGAAGCGGGCTGACGTCGCAACACTTGGTCGTCAGCAGCCAGATGTCCTAGAGTTAGGACCATCGGTACAGGGCTCCCCTCCCCTGAGAGAGTCTTCAGAGGAGCACTGGCCGCCCAGCCGTCGGGCAGCGCGCCAACTAAAGCCAGCCGACACCGACACCGACAGGCTGGAAGCTTTTTAGCCTTCCCGCTACCCCTGCGGACATGGGAGTCCTGTTGAAACGCGACACGGTTGAATCTGCCCATCATGGTTACGCATCCACTCCGGGCTTCATGGAGAATTACCATAGTAGTTGCACCAGAGTACGGAGTACTTCCCAGTGGCAGCTATCATTCGCGTTAAGGACCCCTGCTGAACGACCCTTTCTCATTTCGTTGACCCCCCACACGGGCGATGCTATCACCGCGGGGTGGGTGAGACCGGGTGATTGGATCGACGACTATGCTTTCAGAGATCACGGTGAATCCGATATATCAGATGGGCCATCTCGTTTGTTGTCGATGACTTCTTCATGGGGGCCGGCCTATAGGCGACCGTGGCCTCGAAGGGTCCATGATGGCAACAGAGTAAAATTGGCAGACCAGGGGCTGCCAAACGAATGCGGTGCTGCCTACCAATGCCTGGTCAGCATGTGGCGTACCCGAGATGAGAGAGAGTCACTGGCCACCAGGAAAAGTGACTATGTTGATCCTTGGGGCTAGTCGTCTACGCCCAGATGATACATGCAGAGTTGGATGGTTTGAGACAGCATCGCATGATGTATGTCTCAATAGTACGTATTTCCAGAGACGCTGTGATACCAGTCTGTCAATCGGCCAGGTTGTAAGCGGCCCCCCGCCAACAAACCCCAAGGGGGGCTGCACCAGGTCTTGCGGGTGTTGAGCTCGAGGTTCGAGGGAGTGGCATTCCGGCAACTGCTGGGCAAGCATGCTGTGGGCCAGTGTCGCTTTCGCAGGGACACGAGATGACAAGCATTTTGGCTTCGACCAGAATCGAATGACGACTTCTAGCCTTGTGGGGCCGTATTGACAGATTAAGATTCCATCAGATGCGGGCTGCATTGATGCCTACCGGGTGTTCAAGGGTTACGCTCCAGACACACTCTGTTCGAAGGTGGATATGAAGCTCTGGTCCCCACCGCTGCTGTCACCTCGATGAAAGAATCTGTCTTCCTTCTCCGACAGTTCACGAGGTTTCACTTTGATACGCCCCAGGTTTTCTTTTCATATTGGAGCAGGAAACGGGGCTAGATAGTGGCGGCCTTGCGCAAGGGCTTCATGGCAACACGTTCTCGGGTGGACTCTGCGATGTATGATGTGTTGTTGGTCAGCGTGTCGTGCGTTACGACCCGTGCGCGGTGTCCGCGATTCCCGTCCGCGATTCTTCTCCATAGAATCGCGACAAGTTGGTGCAAGGTTGTGGAAGAGAGGATCCACTGCTCTGTATACCATTCGTGCTAAATACTATGGTACTGGTGCCGGTATGCTTACGGTGTGCAACCTTTGTGGACCCCGAAGGCCATGTGTTCGCAAGTGGACCGTCCCTTGGCCCACGACCTCGAAACAGGAACTCTCGCTCGCTGTCGCGGTGTGGACACGCCGAAGTACGGACCACCACCCCCAGGTACCCAGGTACTGGTACTCGCACATTCTGCCACACCGCTTATCAAGGTCGCGCGCAGGGCGAGAAGCGAAAAACCCAAGCCACGCCGCTAGGACTGGACTACGGGGAGCAGGGAGGGAGCAGGGACGGAGAAGGATTTGCTTGGGTCTGATTTCCATATCACTAGGTTCGGCCGCCAGGATTCCGCTTACTTGCGCCAAGTATGTGGGGGTAGGGAGGAGACATGGCCCAGAGGACGAGGAAACGACTGGTGGACAGTGGACAATATTCCCGGTCGGCATTTTGAGCCTCATCCTCACACAACATTCGGGGAGTTCTCGACTCCCCCCCCCCGGCTCTTGAGACGTGCGTGTGCTGCTTGCTTCAGGACCCAGACTGGGCTTCGCTGGACCCTGTCTGCGGACAAGCAAGCAACGGAAAGCAGCTGTTGGCGGTACTGGGCTTTCTCACCTGCAGGAAATCCTGCCCGCGGCTTGCAGGTGCCATGTGCGTGTCTGCGTGTCCACGGCGAGGTGCACCACTCCCAAGACGGGACGACACCGTGGCTTTGGGACCCCAAAAGGTGCTGTGAGCTTGGTCTATTGGTAGATTGCTCCTCTAGTAGTCATGTAACTGCGCTCTGCCGCGGCGCCTCTTCTGCCTCAACTGGAAGAGCATGCTGTCTAAATCATCTATCTGTCTTGTGATCCTTCATGTACGGTATCTTCGCTATCCGACCCCGAGCGTCTCCTGTTATTTGTCTCTCTCGCCTCGTTCTACACGTTACGCCAGCCACCGGACGCCAACCAACGCCATTTTCCCATTTCACCTCTCGTTCCGCCCCGGAACGGAGCGCCAACCCGCTCGGCGGAGCAGCGCATTGGGCATGCGGCCTGACGGTGACATGCAGTTGGCTGTTAAGGTTCAACTTTGAAGATCTCATAGGGCAACCTACGAGGTCGACACCAACTCAGCCCTTTTGTCGCGATTGGCAACGAGCCATCCACTCGGATGTTGGACCACCTCCTTCACAGATCCTGCACCTCGGTACGCCATCCCCACCCACCAGGCGCCGGGCGGTCCGAGAGGACCCTCATACCAGCAGCCTTGCACACGTTGATGGCCACCTGTCTCACAGCGCGCGCCTGTCCAACGCTTGCGCCGCCATTCAGAGCGCCCTTCAGGTGGCCCTTGAGCTGAGGGTTGACCTGGGTTTTTGCGCGTCTTGCATTAGCCTGTGTGTGTGTGTGTGTTGTCGGTTGCCGCGCCATGCCGCCCAATCTCGTTCGTGAAACGCGTCCCTTCTTCGCCCTTTCTGACATGCTCGGGGATGATGCATTTCCCGACCGAGCAAGTGCTCTCGGAGCATTCTTTTCGCGGCACGTCCTGACGGGCACGGCAGCGTACCATAGGGCGGGGATTCATCAAGGTGGAAGGAACTTACATCCTGGGGGATCAAACCCGCGATCATCACAAAGGAGGTTTCGGCTTCGGAGAGGATGGCCGTGGTGCTCAGGACATAGCCGTACGTGAGCCGCACCGCGAGGCCGAGGTCTTCGGTACCGCTGTGGTCGAGGGATGTCATGACACGCTCGGCGACTTTGCCGTAGCACTTGTCGAAGAAAGCCCGGCCACGGTCCAACACCTGCGGGGCGGGCGTCTCGTATACGTCCTGTCGCCTGTTGGTCGGGGACGCGCCGTTGGGCGCATCGGCGAGGCGGTCCGGGACAGCCTTGTCGAGCTCCTGGAGGGCGTTGATGGTCTACGTGCACGGGACGGATCAGTGGACGGGGTCCCGTCGGCAAAAGGGGCTGTATATTCTTTACCTTGGGCATCCCGCCTATAGCTGACGTCTTGAGCAGAGCCTCACGCAGACGCCGGGCGATTCGCAACTGCTCTTGGTCCGTGAGAGCCGCACGATTCTGCAAGCCCGCTGTACCGTGACCAGGGCCCACGGCATGCGTGTAGACAGTTTGTATCTCCTCTGGCCGGTTCAGGATGCAGAGCGTGGTTGAGACGACGAGGTACCAGATGTCATCAGGTAGGTCCGGGTGGCTGCGGAGGGTGTCCAGAACAGCTGGCGTTACGATTGCAGGCTGTATGGCAGCCATCTTCATGGATCCTACCTCGTGCCCACAGCTTTGGAGGGGCCGTGGGGTGTTTTGACGCTGTCCCCAAGGTGATGATGGTTGTCCCGACGGTTGTCCCGATGGTTGTCCGGATGGTTGTCCCGGAGTCTCTCTGCCCACTCAAACAGCAGCCTTGCAAGAAGTCAACAACTTGCATCCAACCTCGACATTCTTTAGACAAAGCATTTACACAAAGCACATAGCATTTTATCATGGCGGACTGAAGGAAGACTGTCCCGAGTCCCGAACCCCTCCGTCGTTTCCCGGCCTCACGGGGCCAGATGTGATCTCCGGGTCGTAGGGTTAGGGCTCGACCCTAACCCTATCGACCTCCCGAGAGCCTCAATCCGACACACCGGTTGGTCGGCCGACTTTGTCCACCGGACCGGGGAGCGAGGGCAAAAAGCACCGACTGCGCAACGTGCTCTGCAACTGGATGCTTGGGGGCTCCGAGGCCTCGCATATCCGCAGCACAAACTATCAAACCGTCTGCATCGTCTGCTGGCGCGGCTCCAGAAATAGGTGGGCACCGGACTTCTGCCGACAGAAGCGCGCTTGGAAGGGGGCTGTGCTGACAGCGAGGCGAAGTGCTTTCTTTGTCTCAGTTGATCCTAGTGTAAGGCTGTGAGCACGAACCACGTGGACCTGCATATGCTGTTGGCGCGCTAGCCTTTTCTTTGTCGGTCCTGCGTCTGGAAAGGGCCCGGTGGGAGGAAAGGGGGAAAGAGTCGGGGCCTCAAAAAGCTCGGTCGACTTTGGCTCAGCACCGAATCGGGCTCGGACACGGATACGGACGCGGACACGGATACGGACGCGGACGGAGAGCATGGCACTGGCTTTGCGGTTGACGCAAGCCGGGGGCCCGGCGGACGATCCAGAAGATTTCTTTGCGGACTCGCTTGGGGTGGTTTTCGAGGATGACACCCTGAATCTGCGTAGGTAAAGCATACCTTCCTTCCTGCTTCCACCCGGCCGAATCTGGCAGACACACCAGCTAACACATCCCAGATGGCGATGCCGACCATGGCCTTCTCTACCAGTCTCCTCACCTGCCCAAGCCACTGCACATCAGCCTAGCAGATCCGGATGGCGATGAGGACCGTCAGCTGTTCAGTCACTACCTATGGAACGCCTCCCTACTCCTCGCCGAACTCGTCGAAGCTGGCACTCTCACCCGAAGGAATGAAGCCTCGCCCGCCCTCTCATCATCACCACCCTGCTTGAAGAGCCCTCTCGGTCCGCCCCTGACCGACTTCGACATCACCAACCTCACCACCATCGAGCTGGGAGCAGGCACCGCCCTCCCCTCGCTACTTGCGGCGCTTCTGGGTGCCAGGCGAGTGGTCATGACCGACTACCCGGCACCAAGGGTGATCGCCAACCTCCGCGAGAACGCGGAACGGAACGTGAAAGCCGACTTCTCGCCCTTTGCAAGCCTGGCGGACGTGGAGGTCCAAGGCCATGCGTGGGGCGAACTCTCCACGCCTCTGGCCGACAAGCATCACCACGCCTTTGACAGGATTTTTGTATGTGACTGTCTGTGGATGCCCTGGCAGCATGCCAACCTACTCAAGTCGATCGAGTGGTTCCTTAAGGACGACATGGAGGCGAGGTGCTGGATCGTCGCTGGTTTCCATTCTGGGAGGGCCGCCATGAGGGTGTTCTTCCAGGACGAGAATCTCGGAGGGACAAAATTGGAGGTCGAGCGCATATGGGAGAGGGATGTCGAAGGTGTCGAGAGGGAGTGGAGCTGGGATAGGGGCATCGAGGATCCTGGCGAGAGGAAGAGATGGCTTGCTATTGCAGTGTTCAAGAGAAGATAACGATAGCAATGTCTTGTGGATCATCCTAACAACGGAGACCAGATTTCTCTCTAAAGAAGGGTTAGCTTGGGGTTGGACTCTCCATCACTAGCGATGCACGCTCCCCCCCCCCCCGGCCCCTTTTCCGGGTCTTAGTTGCGACAAATTTCAGTCCAGAGAGCGTCTCTGGGAGCACAGGAGACTGGGCCCCGCACCTTCATCATGGAGGAATTTGGACGAGAGTCCAAATGGAGCATGGAAAATACAACTGCTGCTGAAGCACCGGGCTCAAATACGTTCATGGGGACGACTGTAGGCCTGTTAGGAAGCCCCAACAAATCTGGTCATGCTGAAAAGCTGAAGGGGTCCGCCCCCCTGATTCCTCAAAACGATCAGATCAAATAAGGCCAGTCATCAACGTGTTTTCTCGGTGCCATGGATTGAGAAGAAACTCCGCAACTTTCCTTGTCCTTTGTCGTTTTTATGACTGCTGCTCAAAGTCGCCTCATGTTGAGTACCAGTCTGAGGAATCGATGTGCCATAGCTTGCATAGTTTGAGGGAAAAGTATACGTACGCCCAATTGTGTCTGCGTAAGTGTAATCCGGAGCAGTGGTGTACCCCGGGCATGCTGACGTGGCATAGCTGTTCGATCCATGGGAAGAGATCCATGGGAAGAGCTTGTGGTTGAGCTCGTCGTGTGCGTGCCTGGTTTGACTTCGTAGTACTGGGTTCTAGAACCTTTTCTTTCATTCCGCTCTCTGTCGTGACCTATCTCCTTGACCCTTGGCCGACCGAGTCTGCCCTGGGATCGCTGTCTGCCAACTGTGCTGGTGTTCGTGTTAAAGTTGTACCAGGCTGTTGAGTTCTTGTATTTACTGCGTCACCTTGTGTCATCCGAGCCTCTGTCTCTGGAACGGCCGGTCGTGGTCTCGGACTGTGTTCTCTTGCTGTATTTATTCCGTTCATTGTGGCGCTGTCGGGAAGAACTGCTCTGAGAAGCCCCCATTCTGACACCGCCAGAGACGTGATACCCATGGCGGGTTCCGGATGCTGAGGGATAATAGTCCGCCGGAGTGCGAGGTCGTTCCCGTTCGGTATTGGTGTTTTGAGACTCGGTGAATGACTGGCTATCCAGCCTGTAATTCGTTCCTCCTGGAGGCGGGGGCCTGAGATTGTGGCCCCTGGTTGCATTGGCTTCTCTCCTCTCCCTGTCGTATTGATTCCACGCACTGATATAGTTTGAAAATGTGGTCGGTTGGACCGGTCCCTGGTCCCCTGTGGGTGTATATTCGTACGCGAAAAGGAGAAAACCAAGCAAGGCCTTGCGGAGTTTGGTGCTGTCGGTGATCATGGTGATAAACTCATGGTTCCCTTCCCCACCACTTCTCCCACTCTGTCGAAGGATCAAAAGAAAAAGCGAGTTTCAATCGAACAGGGCGACGAAAGTAGTGCCGTATTGAACCCGGTAATGAGCAGTCTGCTGTAATCACGGTCGTGCATCGGCGACGCCTGGGGTTGTCCTCGGAGAATATCTGATCTCCATCAACCATCCACCGGGCGAACTGCGCAGCATCACGTGGGATACCTTCTGAGAACTCGCCATGGTCCCCACACCGCGCTTCAACAAGCCCGGTTCTCTTATAGTCGAGAACAGCATAGGCGTTATCCGCGTGCAAGTAGACTTGGTCTGCCCATGTGTGTTGCCCTTGAGTCACCTCACTCCCGACTTCACAGCTTCTGCTCCCCCCCCCTTGGCCCATGTGCAACGCCAGATGAACCGGGTTCGTGAGATATAATGCCGACGCGTAGACAGCATCACCTTCTGTTTTCAGTATCAGGTTTTTCTCCCATTGAGCAAGTTTTTAACTGGAGCTGTCGAGTTTTGCGCGATGCTGTGTGAGTACAGGTGTGGCTTGCGCCAACCAGTGATTCATGGGCACCTTGAACAACACGTTCGGAGGCTGGAACCCGGCGGTTGTGCTGGAAGACGGACCCGCTGTCAAGTCTACCGCGGGTGGTCTTCTCGCATCCACAGTTCTAGAAAATGTTTCGTAGGTGGTGGGCTGCGGCATCATCCTAGGATGTTCCCATTGACAAAGTTAACCCATCCATTCCTGAAATATATGTGTATGGCAAACGAGTTTGGGAAGAACAAAGGATTTGCTTGGGTCAACTCAGGGAACACATGGAAAGAGAGGGAATGAATCGTGCACTCACTACTGAGTCATTCACAGGATATTTGAAACAGCAGGGCTATTAGGTACAATATAGCAGATAAAGTCGTGCGTATAGTCCAGGTGATAGATGATGAATGGAGATCAGGCTTAGATTGGTCTCCAGCTAAACAAGTTGATAATTCTTAGATTGAAATGCACAAGATAGAGAACAATGATAGATGTCCAAGTGAAGATCAGGAGCAATATCCATATTATGGCTCACTACAAAATATGTACACTGGATTGCATCACAATTTATATAGATGCAAGAACCACCTCCTTCACCACATTACCCGCTTGCTCTGGTATAGGCAGGTACTAAATTAAGCAGCTTCAGGCAAAAGGAGGTACAATGCCAACTGAAATTTGAATCTAGCTAGGAGTTGACAATCCCTGGCTCACCAATTACTCAATATGTGAGGAGATCAGATACAGTGAGAGAGAGAGAGAGAGCGTTGTTTTGTGCTATCTGTTGCTTTGATTTATCTGACGGGCTAACTGTCTATATCACTGTTAACGGCACTATGTAATCATGGGTGCTAGGCTAAGGTTTCGAGCATTCTCCATTGTATGAAGGAAACTGTTACAGCTTTTATAGCTATATTAACAGCTTAAAAAACAACAACCACTTATAAGTAAAATGAATAAATTCTAATGAATTTAGAATTTAGAAATAACGTGTGGGATGGAAGCCGCCACCCACCGAGAATGGGCCATTTAAGGTCTGACATGCTTTCCGTGATCCGTATTAGCTCTTTTTGCTAGACAACAACACCAAGTTCGTAATTGTTCAAGTGTTGCTGCAGGGGCGAGTGACATTGGCGAGCACACCGACGAGGAGATAGGATGTCACTGGACAGAGTTCTGGAGACGTTGCTTGATGGACAGAGAACGGAAAGGAAATTTGAAAGAGAGGGGGGGGGGATTGTTTCGTGCCAACTGTGTCGTTTCCCATGTTTGCCACTCACTACTGTGTATACGCTGTTGGGAGAGTTGAAGTCTATAAAGAAATTTGGGTACAAGTGGACCTGAGTTTGAGCGTTGAGGGACATGTTGGTGGGATGCTGAGAGGCATCTAGAGTTAAAGGAGTTTATTGGAGATGCATTCACCTAGCAACATGGTGAGCAGCTTGACCCCGGGGGTGGAGGAAGCTTGCAGACAGAGAAGCAAACTGATGAGATTAGAGTATCATTATCATAGGATACCCAGCAACAATTGGGTACTTGAGCACTGCTCGCCCACGTGTACAAGGCCGATCTATCCATTTTCTGTATTCCAAGGACGCGTACTGGCCGTGAACCTTTTCGTTGGAAATGCCAACGATTCTCCCCCTTCCCCTTCTCCTTCCCATACGCCTACACTGCACCCATGTGGTGTAGAGAGGTCATATCCGAAAGAAAAAAAGAAAAAAAAGCTCAATCTTGCAAATGTTGCTCGCTCACAGACCTATTTTTTTGTTTTGTCTAACCCAGCCGCCCATTCGTCTCGCAGTACGCTTGAGCTCCATTCCAATGGGGGTATATCGAAAAAGCAAGACAGACTTAGTCGCTCAAGCACATGCAAGTGTATAAATAGATAGTACCGCAGATCACCACTTGATCTCTGTCACCCGGGTCCTCAAATCAGGCGTTCCGGGCGGGAGACCTCGACTACCGCACTGCAGCACGGCCCTGTGCTCACGGAGATCGAACTCCACCGCACGAACCATGACGCGCTTATCCTCGGGGATCGGCTTCTGCGGAGGTCTGCTTGCCAGACTGACCGTTGATTCTCGCCGATCGTCCCACCTCGCGTTGCCGCCTGGGCCGAGTCTGTCGCCGAAGTCGATGGAGCCGTTCGAGTGTCGGGAGCGGGGCCGGGGGCTGCTGTCGTTCGTAAAGGCAGTCTGGGGCGATGGGCCGCTGGCATCTGAGAAGGAGCCCACTGGGCTGCGAGCGGGCGTCATGTCCGGCTCGTCGTCTTCTTCTTCAATTTCCATAATCCACGATCCGATACGCGCCGTGAGTTCGCTGTCCCACATGCCCTCTCTCCTCGAGCTGGTACGTAGGAGTTGGATGGCTTGTCTTCTGATGACCGGGTTTCGACACTTTGTCGCCACTACATAGAGCGGTGGGACAATCCCCAGGTCTGCACTGAAGCTTGGTTTTATATGACAAGCCGTATACTCATGCCCGCCGAAGATGTCTGCATCATGTGCCTTGTGATGTCGACATCTTCGCGGGTCAGGACATCTTCTCTCGGCGGCTCGCCGCTCCTCGTCGCCCACGACTTCCCGCCCAAGATCGACGATCGCTTTGAACTGCTGGTGGAACGCATCGAAATGCCCTTCGCTATCGCTGAATGTCATCAGAAAGAGGATCTGGCCCGAGATCTGGGTCATTTTGAGGACAGCTATGGCGGCCTTCTCCTGGCTACTCACCCCAGGGGCAGCCCTCGAGCAGAGAATCGGTTCAAATGCGTGAGACCAGGCCTCTATGTGGCTCCTGAACCCTAGACCATACTGTCGCAAGGACGCAGGCAGGATGCCCATAGGTCCGTTTTGGTCAGCCATGGAGAAGAGAATCTCGGTGAATCTGAACGTTCTCTCCACGTGTGCATCCCAGGCGAGTCGTGCCTCATATAGAGAGGAGAACTGTTCTGGTAAAGGATCCTGATGTAGGGACGTCGGCGAGTTTCCCTCTGATGGCGGGGAGGAAGGGTCCGCCGAGGGCTGTATCAGCTGAATGACATATGGCTTTGGGAAGTGGAAAGCCATGTCGTAGGTTTTTGCCTGTATTGCCAAGCGCGTGAACATCTGGATGATCTCATCTTCGACTGGCTCCTCTGGTCGAGTCAGGAAAGCTTTCCGTCTCTGTGCTCGCAACTCGGCCAGAAGCTTCAGTCCATTCTGTATCTGCACAATGGCCTGCTTGTGGTCGCCAATGAACGAGTCGAAACATGCCAGCAAAACACTGGCCATGAGGCGCATCCTGTTCGCGCTGCTGTCCTGACCTGCGACGCTGACGAGGGACGTGCATGCACTTGAATACGACTTCACGGCCACTTCCCAATGTCGGAGGGCACTGTCGACCGGTTCCGCGCTTGAACTGGGTGATCCTGGCGGTGACTCTGATTGCTTCTCCAGGGTCTTGTACAACGCGCCCAATGCCACGACGGCATGACGAATCGACTCCTCAGAGTAACATTCCTGCAGGACGAGACGTGACCAGAATACTGAGTCAAAGTAGCCAGATAATTCATTCGCCGTGTGGGACTGAAACAGCTGGAAATAGAGGCCATCTTCATGGTGCGCAAAAGGGAACACGGAGGGCCTGTAGAGAGTGATGGAGCTCTGTTCCACGACAGGCGTCTGAGGAGGGGTGTTCCGCCGCTGATACTTTGCGGCACGTCGAGGGGCAAGCTGTATGGGCGACTGGACTGGCCGGATGGCTTGTGCAGTGACGGGCGGAGAGGCGCCCTCTAGTCTCGGTCTAGGGGCTATTCGCACTTCCTCATATGGTCGTGCGCTTCGAGGAGGAGGTGGATAGCCCGAGCAGTCCTTTCTGGATCTGACGCAGTTTGAGCAGGCCGGTCGCTTCTCGTCGCATTTGATTCTTCGTTGCCTGTAGAGAGCACATCAGCACTATCCATAGCAGAGCAGACCAGAGATTGACGACCGCACAGGCAGGACATGCGATTCGGGATCGACTAGGGAGACTGACTTGCAATTGTTGCACCCCGTCTTGACTTTAGGCTTGCTAGTTCTTGCGCGTCGTTGTCTTGGCAGTTCGTTCGTCAAGTTCAGGGACGATGTTGATGACGCCATGGCTGGCGCAGGGGACGGGGCGTTGTGCCACTCGCTGTTGGCTAGCTACTTCGAGCGACACGATGGATGGTTCGACAAGCCCAGATTCGACAAGGCGCTGCCTGCAGCAATCAATTGCCATCACACCCAGGCGACGGCGTAACGTAAAATTCAACAAGCAGAGCTGGAGGAGCTTGGCGAGACTTGCGGGGTGGGGGAAGCGAGATGCTGTCAGACGCTTGATCCTCCCAGACAGATCGAGGACCGCGCAGGATCGTCAGCAATGCCCGAGGGTGGCGACGCGGCGTCAATCGCGATGGGATGGGATGGGATGGGATGGGATGGGATGGGATGGGATGACAGGATGACCAGCAGCGGTGGAGGCCGTGAAGTATGCGTATGTTCTCGGCCTCTTGCTCAAGAGCTGGGGTGGACCAGGGGTTTAATAGATTGCTGGGTAGTGCAGCAAATTAGGCAAGCTGCTTGCTTGCACTCCGTATGCAAGTTTGACGCGACACAAGCCGGGCTAGGCGACCAGAGAGTGTGACATCAAGACAGCGTCTGTATCTTGTATCTGCGAAATCTGACCGAGTCCCGGTGCTAAGGACCCCAGGCTGATAGAGAGAGGCCAAGGTGGCACTTTTCTGCCGGTGTGTCTTGTTGCTGAGCAATACTGACTGGGGCAGGACGCCCGAGTGGCGACGGGGGAAGACGAGGGGATCCGGAGGTCGCACGTCGACCGTCCCCCAATAATAAGGAATTTCGATCAAGCTTGTCAGTTAGAACAACAGAGAGTGGAGCCGCGTGGTCGACACGAGGTCACACCGGCTGGGTGTCAAACAGAGGACGTCGCTCGCAAGAGCTCCAAAAGTACCAAGAAGCTGTGAAGCTAGACGCAGTAGCTGTATATCGCTAGGATGGCCAGACAACCTCGGTAGTAGATGAGACGTTGGCTTCGAGCTACTGTACCGTGATGACAAGACGCCAAAGGGACAAGCCGTTCGCGCGGACCGGAAACAGACAAGCGGACAGCCTCGCCTCGAGGAGACGCTCGAAAGACTCGACAGATCAGGAGGTAGGTCCCCGTCGCCGGAAAAGAGGGTCGATGGATGGAATGTATCGAGCAAGTATGCGTTGAACAGAGAGTCGGATGAGTGGGAACGAGATGGAAAGGAGGCCGGCCAAGCTGTGCGTAGGTGAAATGTCTCGGTATGCCGGTGACTGACTGATACAGAGATATAGTAGGGTCGGGCGGCACGATTTTAATATCTCGATAGATGACAGCCGATCAGGCACGGACAAGGTAGTATCTTGATCAAGGTTGTTGCTGCTCCGTAGTTGGAAGTGTCTTGGAAGGTCTCGCGCAGGCGGGCAAGAGTGACGATGTCATCATACCTGCATGAGCCTGGGTCTTTTGCTGCAAGAATCCACAGGAGAAGATCACGACGGCGAGAGAGGGCCGCCATATCCTTGACTGACACTTGGAGGGCCGTTGAATAAGAAGGTGGTGATAGGTGGCTACCTAGAGGTGGCAGATGACAAGAGGGCAGGAAAAGAGACGAGGGAGGTGGAGAGTGGGGATGGAGCATGGCTGGGAAGTCCCTGCTGCAGTGCTACAGTGCTACCGTGCTACAGTGCTACAGGGGGATCCCATACCCGGTACTCCATACGCCGAGCCCATATCTCACCTGCTCGCCCGAGGCTGTGCTCAAACGTCTCGTCTTACTATGCCTATTCACCGCAAGTGTGGCTTGTCGAATCGAGGCATGCACGTCGAGGCCTCACTAGCAGGGTATGCTATGCGCAATGCCGTGGCGGGGATAACCGTGGCCCTACCCCGGACGAAATGTGACATCTCCACGATGCCAAGATGCGTGCCCTGTATTGTGTGAGGCGACCGTTGAGCCACGATACTTACAGCATGAGATAGAGCTCTCTGCTTTTCCTCTTCTGCCTCTCACTCTTTCTGTTGATCAAGAGCCTTGGCCACTCAACAGCCATCGGTGGTCTCAAGACAGCATGCTACCCAAGTGTCTCAGCCTTGGGACAAGTCCAAAAGCGTGAGGTGGTCCGCGATACCTTGCCGTCGCCGATTCTCGTCGCCGATTCTCACCGACCGGTTCTCACCGACCTGTGTGCAGAAGCGAGATCAGTCCGGCAGAGAACATCTGAGCCTCGACCAACCGCAAGGGCTCCACCCACACCACCTCAGCCCTACGGAAAATTGACCACTTTTACCACCTCATCCTCCGGTCATCCTCCGCTCATGCATCGGCAGCGCTATTGGTCCCGCGCAGACAGCTCCCATTGCTATCAAGTGGAAAAAGAAAAAGCTCAGTCCATCTCCCCTTGCTCTCGGCGTCTAGGGACATGTTTCCCCTGCTCCCTGGGTTGGCAGGGTGGTCAGCCCTACCGCCCACAACCAGCTAGCCAGCGGATGCCTGCTGATTCGCGACGAGGCTTTGCCGACCGCTATCGCAAGCTTGATTATCGTCCGGCCTTTCCCTTGGCCCCGGACCATGTCTCCCTCGCAGCTACTGAACCCGGACTTGGCTATTTCGTGCTGAGATCGAGGAATCCCATCGGCCATGGGAGCAGCCACAGCTGATCCAGATGCCTACCTAGTTTCTGCTTTTTGACAGGCGGGACAAGCCTGCCAAACTGGATCAAGACTAGACAGACACGTGGGAAGTGAGGAACGACAAGAGTCCCACGTCCTCGAAGATCACCTAGTCACCATCATCGTCTTGGCATCAATTGCCTTGATGTTGCAGCATGTGAAGTGGCTCCGCCACGATCTGGCTGTATGATGGCGGGCCCTCACCTCAAGGATGCGGTCAACGTCCGGTTTCGATGCAGACCTGCGATAGAGCTCCTACCAAGACTCAAAACCCGAGTCGTCTGGCTATCTCGGGGGGAAAGTCGAGAGCAGGTCTCCATCCGATCTTGCTTCTTCCCATCTCCACAGCCCCACGATGGACGATCTTCCCCATGCGGTATCCCTGCCGTCCCGTCAGCACGTAGCTTCGGGCTCGTGCGGCCCCTGTCCCCGCCGTCCTAGCGCTCGCTCCGGAGCCGCCGTGACGGGTCGGCGCTAAGCCCTGGAACTGTCATCCTCGTCTACCAGGTATCTCGTCCAAGCCACATCCCTATTTTTCGGCCGGCGTCTCTGTTCGTTCGTTCGTTCGTTCTTGTTACAGTGTAGCTGGGGAAAGGGCGTATGTATGTGTTGTCTCCTCCTGCCTGGAGACTCAGCATTCTTGGCGACCAGCAGGGTGTCGTTGCGGGAACTGCCACTACTCTGTGCGAGTTGATATCGGATGGAAGCCTGGAAGACCGTGTCTAAGCTGTCAGATGGCACGTCATGACTCGCGACAAGCTCTTCCTCGGTAATCGCCGAGGCCTACACGCACGCATATACACGCACGCATACACACAGACAACAGATATACGCACACACAAGGCAACCAACAACATTGCCAGTCCAGCCACCCAACCCTTCCACCCCACGTAACCGACCATCTGCTCTCTTCACCCACCACCCCTCAAATTGCATCCTCTCTCAAAAGGCTGCAGACATCGTCGACGCTACCGACTTTCCCTCTTGACCGATCGATCCCATCGACCGCTTCCCGAGCTCTCCGATAAGCCAAGCTATCACGACATACGCAACCCAGGATCCCCTCCAGATCCTCCTTCTGATCCCACTCAGCTCCCACGCAGATCTCATTCACGATGGCGGATTCTAACGCGCCCAAGCCCTCTAGCAGCGTCAAGCTGGTGCTGCTCGGCGAGGCCGCCGTGGGCAAGTCGTCGCTGGTGCTGCGCTTCGTCAACAACGACTTCCAAGAGAACAAGGAGCCGACCATCGGCGCGGCCTTCCTGACCCAGAAGTGCAACCTGCCCACACGGACTATCAAGTTCGAGATCTGGGACACGGCGGGCCAGGAGCGCTTTGCGTCGCTGGCGCCCATGTACTACCGCAACGCCCAGGCCGCCCTGGTCGTGTACGACCTGACCAAGCCCACGTCGCTCGTCAAGGCCAAGCACTGGGTCGCCGAGCTGCAGCGCCAGGCGAGTCCGGGCATCGTCATCGCGCTGGTCGGCAACAAGCTGGATCTGACCAACGACGGGAGCGGCAGCGGCGGGAGTGCCGGGGACGATGCGGAGGGCTCGGGTGACGCGAGGAAGGTGTCGACGGAGGAGGCCAAGGCGTATGCTGAAGAGGAGGGCTTGCTGTTCTTCGAGACGAGCGCCAAGACGGGACACAACGTGACGGAGGTGTTTACCGCGATCGCCAATGCCATCCCCGAGACATCACTCAAGAGTGCCAGGGGACCGGGTGCGGCGAATGCCGTCAGCAGAGGGGGTGACGAGCAGAGGGTGAATCTGAGTGGCCCTCGAGACCAGGCTGGCAAGGAGGGCTGTGCTTGTTAAGGGCAGGTAATGGAAGAGAGGGAGGGAGAGAGCAGGGGAAGGGAAAGACAAAGGGAGAATGTACGAAGGCGAGAACAAGGTCTAGAGATGGCCATGCAAGCCTCGTATGGTGGAGCGAGACTGGTCAATGAAGCATCGCATTTTTTCAAGAAAAACTTTTTATTTTCATTTTTGGTTTTGGGAGTGGTAGGTAGGTCTCAAGGGCGGGTCGCTTGGGAATAATATGTGTTTTTCTTTTTGAAGTTGTCACATGATGACTGGACATTTCGTTCAGACGGCGAATCCCATGCTCCTTTTTGATTTTTTTTTTATAAACACCGTATTGAGTATGACTGTCTTCACAAGATGCCAGAATGTACAAGAATATCTGTCCCTGATTATCTCAAGGGAGGAGGAGGCCCCAGAGAGGGAGGAGATATAGTCTTAGTCCAACTCCTGAGACGTGCGGAGGGAAAGAAGAAACACTTTCCTCTTCAACATCAGGTGATGTCTCTCCAACTTCAGATCTCCAACTTCAGACTTCCCCCAAAATATTTAATAGTCCTCTCCAGCAGGGCAAACTTGTGCGGGTGAGGCAAGCTCAGGTGAGGTAAGCTCAGGCAAGCAACCTTAGCTCGGGCAAGCAAGCGCAGGCAAGCAAGCGCAGGCAGGCAGGCGCAGGCAGGCGCAAGCAGGCGCAAGCAAACGACACGACCAGGCCGACGCCGACTTGGCCCGTGCACGTCTCAATCTAAATTCTGCAAGCTCTGAGCGAGCGAACGCGCCGACCGCCGGCCAAGCATCACGAAACGGCATCACACGCCAGACGGACTCGCCAGACGGACTCGCCAGACGGACTCGCCAGACGTGCTCGCCTCCTTTTGATCAGACTGTCCCTGCGTCGCGTCGTCGTGGATCAATCCGACACCGAACGGATCCCTCTCGCAGATGGAGTGCCCTCCTTTGCGCATATAACGACCGTCGGCGCCCTTCCATCCCGCGCCGCAGTCGTGTCGCAGCCCATGCGAGCAGACAACCTTTCGACCTCGTCTCTGTCTGAAGAACTGCCACCATGGCAGCCAACTACGTGACGGTGACGCCTGCCCTGGCCGAGCTCATCAGGTACGTCGATGGCTGCTTGCCACATGCCTGGACGCCTCTGCTGACCCTCTTGAACCAGCTCGCTACCTCAGGATGAAGTCCCCTTCAAACTACGCTGCGCCATCTGCAGCAAGCTCGCGGTCAACGCCTTCAAGACCCCCTGCTGCGAACAGATGATATGCGAGAACTGTGAGACCTCCTTCCTTTGCGCTCTCACCTTCCCGTCACTCTTCCCGTCACTAACCGCAGTCACAATAACAACAGGCAAATCGACCCTGCCCTCTACCTGCCCTGTCTGCGAGCACACCCCTGTCTCCGTCGACGACTGCAAGCCTAATAACAAGCTTCGTATGACGACAAGAGCGTTCCTCAAGACGGCCGAGAAGAAGCGAGACACCTCTCAGGCGAAAGAAGCCACTCCCGCCACGCCCATCTCTCCCGTAGATGCGAGGCCTTCCGCGACGCCTGCCCCCGCACCAGCTGCTCAACAAGTAGCCACGGGGCCTGCGATTGCAGCTGCTCAAGATACTGAGCAAGATGCCGGGGAGACTGGCCCAGCTGATCAGGACCTGGGTTCTGCTGCGGCTGAAGAGGGCAATCAGGCACCATCATCAACTGTCGAGGGAGAGGTGTGTCTCATGAACCGTGCCGTGCCGTGCTCTCCGCTAGCTCTTGCTAACTTCCCCACAGAACCTGCCTGCAGATGACCAAGTGCCAGGAGAGTCCGAGAGACAGGACAACCAAGTTGAATCGACCGGTGAGCCGATTGAGGAGAAGGGCGACGCCGAGGCAGCTCCGGAGGAAGCAATGGAGGGCGGCGAGAACACTGCTGTGGACAACCAGCAGAAACCAGGCTTCCCTAATGGATTCGGGTTTGGCGGCATGAACGGAGCGCTCCCGAACATGAACTTTGGCGGTGGTGACTTCAATCAGATGAACCAGATGCAGATGATGATGGCCATGCAGAACGGAATGGCGCCCAATGGTTTCGGTTTCCCCATGATGGGTGAGTTTGTGCAGCGCCCCCTCTCACGCTCCAGACAGTCAAGCTGACAACCTCGTTCAGGGATGCCCGGCATGGGCATGGACCCCTCGATGATGAACAACATGTACCAGATGAACAATGGCTTCGGTGCGCCAGGCATGGACATGAGCATGATGAACGGCGGCATGGGAGGGTTCAATGGTGGTGTTGGCTCCGAAGAGAACTGGAACGGACCGCAATCATGGAATAACGGCCAAAATAATTACAATCATCCAAATGCTTCTGGCATGGGTAACGGTGATTATGGAAATTTTAACTCTGGCTACCACGCAGGATACAATCAAGGTAATTTTGGCCCGCAGCACAACCAATTCAATGACTTCCGCGGCGGTCGAGGCTACTTCCGCGGTAGGGGCCGCGGCCGTGGGTACAGCAACTATGGTCGCGGAGGCTTCGGATATGGACCGCAGGGCAACTACCAGGGCCAGAACCAGAACTACATGAACCAGCAGCACCAACAGTACGGCTCGAACATGATGGGTCAGGGTCCCAACGTTCCCCAGCCTGGCGGTGGTTCACAGAATGGCCTTGATGCATCATCATCTGGTGACGGCGAGGGCGACAAGAATAAGAATGTGGACGAGTACGGCCGCACGCTCCGTCCTGGAACCTCCCAGGACGGATCCCAAGGTGCAGAGAAGACCGAAGGCACCGAAACCGCCAACGAAGCCGGAGACAAGGACACCAAGGAGGACACTAACGGCCCACCAAACACGGCTGATAGGTCTGGCCCACAACCCATCTCCGTCATCGAAACAGTGCAGCTGGATCCCGATGGTGACACGAACGGCGGCAGCATCGTATCCCTCAGTATGAGACCCAACGCGCCCCCGTTCGGCAGCCATCATCAGCGAGGAGGCAGTTTCGGAGGCATGCCGCCCCCCGCCGCTCCTGCGCCCGATGTTCCCTTGAATGCGCCCAAGGGGCCCAAGGCTATGCGTCAGGGTCTGCCGAACACTAGCCTGCTGAATCTCCGTGCGAGAGGGTACCCGATCCCAGGTGACGAGGCTACCAACATCAACACGAACAGAGTCCAGAGCCCCGGCGTCCAGAGCGGTCACGGTTCCCTGGCCACGCCCGTGGAAGATGACCGCGAGCGGGACCGGCGTAGGTCGAGGAGTAATTCCATTGCCAGCACGGTGAAGCGCCACGGAACCGGCGAGCGCGAGCGGAGCAGCAGCCGCAGCCGATCGGGCCGGGACAGGAGCGATCGACACCGGGACCGGGACCGGGACCGCCGCGGAACTGAGACGCGGTCCAACTCGCGCAGCCGCAGCCGCAGCCGCGAGCACCGAGATCGCAAGCGCAAGCAC
Source organism: Juglanconis oblonga (assembly GCA_003012965.1). Taxonomy (NCBI): domain Eukaryota; kingdom Fungi; phylum Ascomycota; class Sordariomycetes; order Diaporthales; family Juglanconidaceae; genus Juglanconis; species Juglanconis oblonga. The sequence continues at coordinate 806 of MUZH01004004.1, read as the reverse complement.
CGCTCGGACGAGGACGTGGACGAGCGCGACTACGACAAGGAGAAGGAGCGCCGGCATCGCCACCGCAGCAGTAAGAAGTACTACGACGACGAGGAGGAGCAGCCGCGGTCGTCAAGGGATGACAAGTACGGGGATCGATCCAGATCCGTGTCGCCTGCGAGCCGTAAGTCTAGCCGTCGCGAGAAGCGCCGTGAGCGGGAGCGGGACGACGAGGATGAGAGAGATCACAAGCGCAAGTCGAACCACAGCCACCGGCACCGGGACAGGGACTACGACCGCACCGACCGCGAGCGAGACCGCGAGCGCGAGCGGGAGGGTAAGGACCGCGATCGCAAGCGGGACCGTGAGAGGGACCGAGACCGAGACCGGGACCGCGAGCGTGAGAGGGACAACAAAGACCGCGAGAGGCGCCGCAGCAAGTACGGCACCGCGGAGCCGCCCACGCCCACGGAGCCCAGCGCGGATCGGGGCGACGCCAAGGAGTTCAACCCGCCGACCGGTCCCCGGGGCAGCATCTCCAAGAACTACAGCATCTTCAACGCGCCCAAGCCCTCCTTTGACGCGGTCAAGGGCGTCTCCTCGTCGTCGAGACCATCCAGCTCGTCCTCGTCCATCCCCAAAGGTCCTCGCGCAGCAACAGCAGCCCCCGCCGCAGCCGCAGCAACGCTGCCGCCCAAAGACCCGCACGCGGCGGAGCGCGAGGCTCGTAACCGCGAGAGATTGCTGAAAGAGACGCAGCGGCTCGCGGGACTTGGTGGTGGTGGTGGACGGAAGCGGCGGAGTGGTGGCGGTGGTGGACCTGGTGA